>APFE031250504.1:0-21163 GCA_000404065.3 Pinus taeda
TTCTCTCTGCTTCTATCTCCTAAGGAAGGTGCAGAATTTGTTACCTATATTTGTTCTCAATGGCTATTGTTAACTAGATTTGTCAATACTCTAATGTGGAATGGCTTTGTTCATTGTTGCTGAAGTATTGTTGAACAATCCATACAAAAAATAAATAACACACACACACACACACACACACACATATATAAATGAAATAATATATAGATTTGTGACATCTATTGTTCATATTTGAAAAAAAAAAATGTGTGTGGAAGTTGCACTTGATCTACTTAAATCAATAGCATAAGATTAAGGAGAGATGGTTTATCAAATGTAATTTTGTAGTTTATTATTATATATATATTATAACATCTGTTGTTCATATTTAAAAAAAAAAATATGTGTGGAAGTTGCACTTGATCTACTTGAATCAATAGCATAAGATTAGGTAGAGATTGTTTATCAAATGTAATTTTGAAGTTTGTTTTGAGTATTTTTTGCATATCAATATTGTCTTTATATTCATATTACTTTATGAATAAGTTTATTTTATTTGTAAATGTATCTAAATTACTGATAATTAACCTAATTAATTGTTCACTATAAATTAACTATGTGGCACCACTGTTTTTCGAATTGTTTAGACATTTTTTTTAAAGAAATAGAATAATATAATTATATAAGAGAATAATGAAAAAACTCTCTCATTATATTACATACAATATTACAAAAAAAACATTGTATAATAAAAATATGTATAAGAATAGATTAATTCAGTAAAACAAATATTTTCAATCTTTTTTTAGAGAAACTTTAAACACAATTTTTTTATTCTTTCAGAAATTATAATTACAAATGTAATAAAAACATGTATAGGAATAGATTAATTCAATAAAACAAATCTTTTCAATTTTTTTTAAAAGAAACATTAAACACCTTACCTAATAGATGTTTAAATTCATGTGTTTTTAGATTTTCTATTGTTTTTAATTTAGCAAAAATTCTTTGGAATTACAAGTAAATTTAATTCAACAAAAAAAAAATACAAGTTTGAGTAAAGATTGTTTCGAATCAAAAGTAAAATATAGTTAGTTGCAACCAAAAATTTGTTAACATCTACTTGTTAGACAACCCATTAAAAATATTTATAAGCACATAAAATAGAAATAATAATTCAATTTTAAGATTAAGATCAAGTTATATATCATTATTTTTTTAAAACAATGGAGACATATTGAATTAATTGTTTTAGGAAACACATTTTCTTAATGGTTAAGAACATTTTAATTATAACTATTATGATTAGTGTATCATTAAAACTTACATTATTAAGTAAGAAATACTATTTTAGATATCATTTTGGGATTCAACTGCGTTAAGTAAGTCATTCACGTATGGCCATTTCTATGAGAGGTAGTCGTAACTGACTAATTTCTCATGATTTTTGAATAGTTCACTTAGCACTCATTGCATTGGGTGATGCTCACAGGGGGGAAGAAGTGGGATTGAAACTAGTGAAATGTGGAAACGAATCACATAGCATCAATCATCACTTCGCGGGTTGCATCCGGTTAACCAGGACTTCCCAGGAGGTACCCATCCCAGAACTCCTCTGGCTCAAGCGCGCTTAACTGTGGAGTTTTTCCCCACAATCAAGCCCACTTAGCTTGCTACCCCATTTGCAAAAAATATTAAGAAATTCAAATAATTAAAAAAAGTTATAAATATATAAAATTATGTTGAAAAATCTCACAAACATAAAACATATTACATTTTTTATTATTTAAATTTCCTAATATTTATTAATTTAAGCTCCATATACCACATAATCATAATCATGTAGATATTAATGTAGTCCATTAGAATGCTTAGGTTGTGATATTAATGCAGTCCATTACAAGGATTATCTTATCATATTAGCAATCTGTTGTTTTATTAATAAATAAGTAAAGTGATTTTAGATTAATTCTAAACATGAAAAAATTAATATATAATAATACGTTGTTTTAGAAATTTAGTAATATAATTTAAATTTGATATTTTTGGATCCATTATGATTGAGTCAATTTTTTTTTGTCAAATTCCAACCATAAATTATTTATGTCATTCAAATTACATAAATAAATAAAACATATAACTAAAATAAATTCACTACTATACAAAACAAGTAGCCATGTAATCTTGAATCTAGAAAAAAACCCATGTTATTCACCAACTATTTTTTGTTAGTTCAAATTTCACTCTTACACAACCATTAACATTTCTTATCCCTAACAAAATGGAAAATTGTGTATGCTAAACTATGTATTTATGTTACTTTTAATTTTATTCAACATTAAATTGTTTTGTTGATATCAAATGCCTTTTTTTTTAATCGTTAGGTGATTTCACTATTTCATCATGGATCCAACAATTTGGAGTTGTCTTCCATTCGATGTTTTTGAACTTGTCTTCCTGTGGCTCCCTTTATCGGTTGTGATAAAGTTTGGCACTATTTGTAAAAAATTGAAGAATCTTTGCAAAATGCTTATTTCTTTTTATGTTGCAAGAATCTCTCTACGAACGAATTTCGATTTCTCGTTCCTTTCCTCAACAATGAAGACAATGGTTTTGCTGCTCAATACCTTAATTAGAATGGCCACATATATTAATTTCATTTGGGATTCATAGATTCAAGAACAGAGTAGAGTGTATTGTTGGACCAATGGTGGTTTTATACTTAGCAACAGAATGCTCCCAAACACACCACTATTTTGTAACAAATCCATTTAAAAAGGCATTTAAAAACATAGGGCCAATATGAATTGGAGACTCGGGATTCTTTTCATTATTGGAAAATGTAAGCAACAGAAAATACCACTCGACTGTTCTGAAAAATATCAACGACAAAATGCAGTCTAAATTTTATGTTTTGTTTGTCTTGATAGGGTATGGTAAAGGGTTGTTGTTTCATTTGGTGGCACTTCACCCCCTAAGAATGTAGTGTTTTATAAAAGTAAATTGTTTTCGTTGTATCTCGACAATGAGTATGAAGATTATCCTCGCTACGGGTAACAATCTATCAGTCTGACATAATAAAAAATGTGTGGGGTTTCTCATTTGTTCCAATTAGTGACATAGGTTGTATGTTGTTAGCAATGTACATGAATCAGTTGATATGCCTTGTCAATGATGGCTCCACTTATGTATGGTCAATTGAAGAATTAGATCATTTCCAATTTGGTCAACCACGTGTTGAATGAAGAATTGACTACTTTGAAGATGATTAGGGTTTCAGATGGAAGCTGTTGGAAGAAATTTCTGTAGATATAAATAGCAAATGTCCTGGCTATCTTCCGTTCTGAAGAGTCCATGGTATGGTTCTTATGTGCCACTACAGTGAAGTTCATTTCATATTATATGACATGGTAACTTGAATTTGTTTTCCAATATATATTGATAATTCAACTAATGAGCAGATTTCTCAGTTTCGTACCCAACATTGGAGGATTGCAATGATTTGATTGAGTATGGAGATGTTTTTGCAATTGCTGCCCAAATGGATTATGTTGATGAGATTCCACCATTGGATATGGCCATGGATTCTTAGGATATTAGTATTATTAGGGGTTCTTATAAATATTTCCATTTTATATACTCTCTATGGTTGTAGAAAATATTTCCATTTTTTCCTCTATACATACCATGTGTCTTTATGGTAATACTTTAAAATTATGTTTGTATCGATCTTTGTGATGTAAAATATTTAATATTTTTTCCCCTAAAGTTTTCTTATTTACATGTAAATTTCTCTCGATGTTACACAATTTTCTTTGTTTGCATAATTATAATTTCTATGATTTATGTTATACGTATTATCTGTATTTGTTTTTGTCATTGATTCTCAAACAATGTTATATGTTTGTGTTCATTTTAATATTTATATTTATATTTTGATAGTATATATACTTCCAAATTTTTAGATTATTTTTTCCCAATAGTATGGGTTTCATTTTGATTATAATATGATACATGGAAATTTAGACTTTCTTGTTTAAGCCATTTGGAAGAATTCATTTCTTTTTTTTTTTTCCATTTTGAAATTTTTTGTTTTTGTTTTTAGCCATTTGGAAAAATCCTTATACATTTTGAATAGTTTATATGGTTGGAAAAAAATAATGTATAAACTTTTTATGTTCCATTTTTATGATTCCATAATAAATATTTTATTATTCATTGTAGACATGTCATTTAAAGGCACAAGCAAGCATACAAGAAAAATAAATTTGTCACCACAATCATGTGAGAGGTCTAATGAAAGTCGTCGTTTGCAGTATCAACAAAATAAGGATGCCGTAAATGAGCGTATGAGAGCTACATATAACAAAAAAATGAGTGAAGCCACTCTGCAGAATGATTCTATAGTTCCTCGTAATTATTGTACTACGAATGATATAATGGAAAGAATATTTCTTGTTGATAGTTCATTATTAGGATATGCTCCTCTTCAGCATAATCTTGTTGTTCGATGCTCTTTTGAAAATGTTCTTAACATTGGGGAAACATCTTGCAATCGAGAAGAACTCCATATCAATATTGTGGATGCAAATGTCCACACTAACCTTTCTGTGTGTCCAATTGTATCTTTTGATGGCCAAAGGTTGCAAAACATCCATGGTGGAGGTAATGATGACATTTTGTGTGATGATTTGGATGATAGTTTACTTGGCCATTTCTTTTATTATTTGGATCGAGTTGCTCGAAACAAAAGACCTTCAAATCTCGCTTCTCAAAGTAATGTTGTCCCACCAAGAGAATCAATCATCCCTGATAGCATTTCACATGGCACAATGGCGGTAACACAATTATATTTTGATTTTCACTGCAATAGTGGTTGTTCTACTACATTCTTATATTTACAAAGTTTTGTTTACTAAAATTATGTTATTTCATTCTCTTCGGATAGGATACAACTTGTTTTAATAGAGGTCTAGAAATTAACCCCAAAAGTGTTCCATTTACTAATCTGAGAAGTGAAGATGAAGCATGTCATAATCTTCCCGCGCATTCTCCTTGATGATCAAATTACTCGACTAATGTACATTTTCAATGCTTTTTATTTTATTTTCATTTTTTAAATTTCTAATTGCTTAGACATTGAATTTTATGGCGTATTTTATTTTGTTTGAACAGGAGACAAGTCATTTGAATAGAGGCATACAAATTGACTTTGTAGATGTTCCATCTACTGATGTTAGAAGTGAAGAGGAACCATCTGATAGCATTCATCCACATCCCCAAACAAATGTAAACGTTGAGTTCATTTGATATTTTTCTCATTTTTTCATTTACAGTTGCCTGGAAATCGTGTTTTGTAACCTTTCAGGGAGAAAACATGATCTCATCTCATTAGTTTTGAGAATTGGAATCCAAAACATCGAGTTGTAAAACTAATGTATATGTTAAATGTATTTGATTTATTTTCAATGTTTGAATCTTTTTTTTTTGGACATTTAGTTTTATAACGTATTTTATATTTTTGAAACAAGAAACAACTCATTTGAATAGAGGCAAAGAAACTACATCCAAAAAACTTCCATCCACTGATCTTAGAATCCAAGAGCAACCATCTCATATCCCTCATCCATATGAAGACACAAATGTAAATTTTGAATCCATTTGATTCTTTTCTTATTCTTCATTTATAATTAGTTGGAAATTAAATTTTAAAGTCTTTTATGACAAAGATGCGTATACATCCTCTCAGGTTTGCAAAATGCACACCATAAATTTGGAAAGACATTCTAATAGATCCAAACCACATGCTTCAAATTTGTGAAGGGAATATTATGTTCTTGAAGATGAAGTAAATGTTAGAAGAGATTTTACTCATCCAAATGGATTTCAACATGGTTCGACGTGTAGATATCATATTCATTTTGATGAAAACATGATTGTAGTGCATAAAAGGTTTCGAGCAAAGATAGATAGCTTGTCAGTTGTCCAAATGTGCCACATTTGACAAGAATCATGTCCCATAATCCATGTTGCGAGACATTCTGAAGGACCTGTTTGTAGACGATGTAAGAGTGAAAGAGGAGCCCATCGTTTTTGTCAATATAATAACATGGATCTTGGTGAGCAACCTCATATTTTAAGAGTTCTTATTCAAGTTGAAGAAATTCTAATAGCATGTGTGAATCCTATTTTGGAAGTGACACATGCTCGAGGAGGGCAATATAAGTATAGTGGTCATACAATTAGCTTTCCTCAAGATATTTCTACAATTGTACAAAGCCTTCCCTCACACGCTCAAGATATTGACCTTCTAATTTTGAGGAGACATGGTGCTCAGTATAAATATTATGAATGCTATGTCAAAAGATCTCAAGTGATGGATGCATTGCTTTTCAAAATCCAATATGATCAATATTATTGAGATGTTGTAATTGATTATGATTCAGTGAATGCTCTGCCCAAAAGATCAACAAATGTCACATGCAGGCTTAGATTTGTTGATTTTGATATTAAAGAATCTGAGATCAATGAAGCTAATAATGAAGGGTTTCATGTTGAGCATTTCCCCTCTCATCCTTATTATGTTTTTGCCCGCCTACCAAATGAACGAAGAGAAGTGGAAGAAATTAGAGCATTTCTTGATAATGTTGATTCTTCACATGTTCAAGACATGGATTGGCCCAGTATTGGAACCTCTCCAGTGAATGAATATAATACAAAGGGGTTATTAGATATGGAATTCCCAAAATTTTTCCCCACTAGTGATACTGATTGGTTGTAACCACGTATTTGTAGTGTTGAACTTCATGATTATGCATTGCATCTTCTTACGTACTATGATCATATATTTTGAAGCCATCATTGCTTTCAATATTACCCATTAAACATGATAATGCGGCATCGGAGCCAAGCAACTACTGCAGTTTTTACAAAGAAACATTTACATGATAACTCACCTACAACAGTTGAGAAGTTGCATCACCAACTATCTAATTTACTAGATAATAAGTTGGCTGAGCAATTTATGCAGTTTGGTTCTTCTTTGGGAGGTACAATGGCATACTGGACTAAGTGTCAATCTGAATTGACGGACATGATTACTCAGTTAGGATGTCCAAATTTATTTTCTACTTTGAGTGAAACTCACACAAAGTGGCTAGAGTTGCATAACCTCATGCCCATACATTCATATTCTCATTCTTAAAATGAGCATCGTATGAAAATTGAGAATGTTATCTAGTACCCTCATATTGTTGTGACATTTATGCACCACAGGTTCAATATTTTTTGAGAGGAAGTTACCCAAAATTGTCTTAAAGCTAAAGACTTTTGGTATAGGTTTGTGTTCAATTTTTTTCTATACTTTTTCAACTTTTATTATGATTCTATTTATATTGTTTGTAATAACTATATCTTCATTTTTTTCATATATGAGTGGCAACATAGAGGTTCAACACATATCCATGGTTTCCTATGGTTAGAAGGAGCTCCTGACATGGAAATACTTGATTGGTCAAATAGTTTTGATGTACAACTTGTAAAGATATTCTTCGACAAATATGTAACTGCATGGAATCCACGTGACATACATCGTTGCAACATAATGGTTCCACGAAGCCTCGATGATGACCCTTGCCTATTGAATACTGTTCAAATTTTATCTTCTAATCGTCATAATCATTACGAAGAATTGTTGAACCGTGTCCAAAGGCAGAGAAAGTGTATTGTGGATACTTTTTTGTGCAAAAGGGCACTATTCTAACATGTCGGTGTAATGTTCCATGGGATCTTTGTGATGAATCAAGATTGTTCATAGATGACCAAGGAAGAAAAAAATATGAGCCAGCAAGAAATGATGACAGGCTTAATGTACATAACATTGAACTTCTAACAATGTGGTGTGCAAATGTTGATTGCGAGCCAGTTATTTATTGCTATGCTATGTTGAAATACATTGCTAAGTATCCATCAAAAGCAGAAAAAAGGTCTGAAAGTTATCATCATATGTTAACTAGAATTTCAAATTCTATTGGCTCTGAGGATCACGCTTTATGTGCATATAGAAATTTTCTTGCAGAAACGATTGTTGACCCTAACATTGCAGCACAAGAAACATGCCATACGTTGCGGCCATACATTGCTTAGGCTACCTCTTGTTGTTTGTAGTTGGAAATTTGTTTCCTTAGATGTTGGCAGAAAGGTTTTTAGGAAAATATCAAGGGATGGCTTGCAATGTTCATGTGAGAATAATTTTGTTCAACATTATCAGAACCGACCTTTTTTCCTTTAACATCTATCTTTGATAGAAACAACAAGATCTTGGACATTTGATAGCAAGTGTATACAAGATCCATGGAAGCCTAGAGATGTTCATGCTATTATTCTGGTATGGCCACGATTTTATTCTATTCCTGGTGAGGCTTCGGAGGAATTTCAAACTTTTTGTTGGACACAATTTCTATTGTAGAAGCCATTTGGTGATATTCCTATGGAAATTGACCTTTGAGCTGAAATTATTATTGAAAGTTGCAGGAATTTTCAATAGCGAACATGGTATGTTGATCGACATCCATCAATTATAAACAATATTGAAGATGAAGAAGATGGTATTTTTTCTAACCAAGAAATGAATCTTGAAGATGATTTTCAAGAATGGCATATTTTTTATTGTTTGGTTCCACCAAATGATGTGAATTTTTCTGATCTTCACACCCTTGGTCGAAGGGAATTTGATATATCCTTTCACTGGGAAAGTACAATTATTTCTAATCATGTTGCAGAAGAAGCTATTGATTTTATAAGTAATGCAAAATCAATGGGTGATACTGTTGACCTTTCAAATAGAACATTTGCATCTCTAGATTCTTTGTCGGAAAAACAACGACTTGTTTTTAAAATCATCTTAAGGCACTTTGCTGAATATGAAATTCGTGAAGCCCTCCTTATGATTATTCAAGGCACTGCGGGCACTGGGAATTCTTTCCTTATCCATTGTATTTTTGTAGCTCTTTCTAGTTCGCAAAGTAATGGAAGAAGCCCTTTTCTTCTTCTTTCCCCAACAAGAATAACAAATTTTAATATACATTCAAAAACAATACACTCATCTCTAAAAATTCCAATTAAAGATATGGAACCACTACAGAGGAAGTCACTTGCAATATTCCAAGAAGAATGTGACATGTTAGATTTATATTTATTGATGAAATGAGCATTCTTGGATCAAGGTTGTTTATGCAAATAGATGCTCGATTATGAGAAGCATTTCCAGACAAAAAGAATTATCCTTTTGGTGGCAGATCCATCATCCTTGTGGGTGACCTTGGCCAACTGCCTCCTATGAGAGATAAGCCTTTGTATGCAGGTAATACAATAGGGAAAGTCTTGTGGAAAAAATTCAACATTGTTGTCACTCTTGACACAATCTTTCAACAACAAGGGAATAATGAGAAACAATCTTGTTTTCATAGAGTCCTCAATAACATAAGAAATGTAGAACTTGTTCTTGAAGATTGGGAGTTTCTTATGTCACAGGCTGATATGAGGTTGCATCCTAGAGAAAGAGATTTATTTAATGCAGCAGTTCACATGTTTCCAACAAATAATTTTGTCTCCTTCCATAGTAGGCATATGTTAAAATCATTAAATTCTCCAATTGCACGATGTGTTGCAGAGCATTCTAGGCGTTCATAAATCAGTCGTGTTGATGATCATCAATTGGACTGTGAAGTTTTGTTGTGTCGTGGTTAGTGTGTTATGTTGACATGTAACTTATGGGTTGAACCTAGCTTTGTGAATGGTGCACTTGGTTATGTTAAGGATATATTTTATTCGCCTACCTCTAAGCCACCTCAACTTCCAACGTTCACAACTGTTGTTTTTGATAAGTATGTTGGTGTTCCATTTGATGAAAGCAATCCAAATATTGTCCCTATCACACCAGTGATAAGAGGAAATCAAAAACAAATTCCTTTGAAGATGGCATGGGCTCTTACAATCCAGAAGTCACAAGGATTGACTTTAGAACGAGAGTTAGTTGATATCGGGAATAAAGAGCAGCAAGGCCTTACCTTCACAGCCATATCAAGAGTGAAATAAATAGATGCTTTACGCATTTCACCACCTTTTTCTTTTCAACTTTATGCCAAGATGAAAGATAGCGCATGTGTTACAATTAGGAAGAAGCAAGAGGAGTGATTGAAGTCCATATCACTATGACATACAATTAATAACATTGTGACCTTCTTTATAGTATGTTTTTTGAATTTCTTTTATTGTCCTCTTGATTTATTATAATATAATAATAATTTTCATATATTTATTAGATTAATAAATTCATCATATTCATAGTAATATTTGAGAAAGTTGTTTACATCGTTTTTCATGTTGTTCAATTTACTTTTTTTTTTAAGTGCCTATTGCTCTTTTCTTTGCAACAGACCATTCAAACATAAACAATGATTTATATGAACCAATTATTCAAAATCAGTTTTATAATTCATTCATATTGATATTAATATTAATTGTAAGAAGAGTTTCGGTGAAAATCACATGAAGAAGACCTTTGTCGACGTGTTTCGAACCAGCCAGTGTGGTTCATCGTCAGGATAAGTTGAAGAAACAAATCCAGCTCTGCATGTTAAATAGTCTGAGAAGAGCCTCCAATGGCTAACTTGACCAACGACTAATTTTGACTTAGGGACCAGAGTCAAAAGGACATGAAGGGTGTCTACTTGATCCCTTGTTCTTTTTGGGATCCCCTATATCGGGGAAACAGGGCGCTCCATCCATCAAAGGATAAGTGAACATGAAGCTGGCCTAAGACATGGGAGAACCAAGTCTTCAGCATTAGCAAAGCATGCGGAAAAGACCAAGCATCAGGTTTGTATAGAGGAGGCCAAGGTTATTGCCAAAGTTGCTCAATTCCATCATCGTAAATTCATGGAAGCGACTGAGATTGAAAGAAGGCCTAACAATCTCAATAGAGATGATGGCTAGAACATTAGTAGCTGTTGGAGCCGTGCCATTTCCTCCCAGTCTTTCTTTTCCTTTACTGCCCCCCTTTTTATCTTTTTTGGGCTTTCGTTGTTCCCCCTGGAGCCTTGTCTTTTCCTTCCTCCTTGGGTTTATCCTTCTTGCTCTATGGTTTTCTAATGGTCTTTTTCCTGTCCTTCTCCTTCTTTTTATTTTGTGTTGCTCTTTCTGTTTATTTTTTTCTCGTTGGATATTAATAAATAAAATCTTATCTATTATTTTTATATAGCCCCCTCGCCTTCCTCATTTTTTCTTTTATTATATATATATATATATATATATATATATATATATATATATATATATATATATATAATTATATATATTTATTTATTTATTTATTTTCTATTTATTTTATTTTATTTATTTTTTCATTTATTTATTTTAGTTACTTATTTATTTAATTTAACTTATTTTTATTTTCTCGTGCTAATATATATTTATTCTAACTAACTTTTATCTTAAAATTACTTTATGTATATTTATATTAAAGGTCTCCCATATAACTAAATTTAAAATTGCAAAGAACTTATTATTTTTAATTTTTAAATGATTCTTTTTAAACACCAATTAAATTTATTTTACCTATTTCTATATATAATGGTCACCAATATAACTAACTTCCTTGAAATTATATATTTATGATTTTATATAAAAATGATTTTTTTAACTCTAGTCCCTAAGTCAAAATTAGCCGTTGGTCAAGTTAGTCGTTGGAGGCTCTCTCAAACTATTTAACATGCAAAGCTGGATCTGTTTCTTCAACTTGTCCTCACGATGAACCACAATGGTTGGTTCGAAACACGTTGACAAAGGTCTTCTTCATGTGATTTTTTCCGAAACTCTTCTTATAATTGATATGGATCAAAGAAGCCTCAATTCAATAATTGATATTAATATTGTGGATTCATATTACATCATGAAATGAAAAAATGGAGGTTTTATTTCCACAGTTTTTTCTATTGTATTTGGAAAGGAGGCTTATATTTGTAGGAATTTTTATATCATTTGGTTCATGTAACACTATAACATTAAGTTTTTTAACATAAATACAAGTGGGGTGTTATGTTTTTATATGTGTGTGTGTGCACGCTTACTTATTTGTGCATGTCTTTATTGATTTTGCTTTGGTTTTTGTGTCTTTCAAATGCAGATATGGACAATAATGATGTCATCTATTATTGCAGAACAATATGCGATATTGCGAGAGCTATAAGCTTTATTTCCTATCTCTGGAACAAGTTTGATAGAAAACATGGGTTCCATCCTACATTTATTGATGATCATATTTGTGAGCTAGATCAAACAAAAACACATGTAAAATACTTGAAACATGTGCACCAGAGGGAGTCTGCGAGGAGAACAAGAAGGAATTGGTTGGAAAGTGTTAAGTATCATGATCATTATCATGTTGATTTGAATTGGTGATACTTTTGTCATTGATCTGGTTGTGTTTTGGAAGAGGCCGCTCCATAGATGACTTTTGAAACATTTTTTGAAGTTCAATTTTGTACTGGAATTATTTGATGTAAAGAAAACAAAAAATAAATGTTAAGACTCAATATTATTTCTATGGTTGCAATGTTCGTTAAATTGATTTTTTTTTTAAACACTAATGTTGTTTTTATGTACAAAATTATATATCTCTGGTCTGAAAATGTCCTATTATGTTGTTCTTCTTTAACTCCAATGTGTGCAATTTAGATGTGTTTTTTTAATTAATGTTGCTTTGCTCCAATGGTAGCGTTATTTTTTTATATCTTTCTCTTGCATTTGTGATTGTTGTGGTCTTTTGTGTGGATCCCTTCACTTGTTTCATGTCTTTCATAAATGAAAATATTGTTTACATGTATAATATTATTGTTGGGATTTCATGTTCTAGGTGTTTATATCAATATTCTTGGTATTTATACTATTAAGACATTCATGTATTGATATCAATGTATTTATGGCTTAAAATTCATTTAATGTTTATAATGTAATGATATAAATGTGTTATTATTAATGTAATGATGATTTATCATGTTTTAATGCTTTATTGTTTGCAATGTGGTTCTTATATTGGTTTTGGTTTATG
The DNA here is from genome assembly GCA_000404065.3 of Pinus taeda. Classification (NCBI taxonomy): domain Eukaryota; kingdom Viridiplantae; phylum Streptophyta; class Pinopsida; order Pinales; family Pinaceae; genus Pinus; species Pinus taeda. The sequence goes on from APFE031250504.1 coordinate 13,088, forward strand.
TTTTTTATTATTGTTTTGTGTTATAGCATTATTTAGGTTTATATTATTGATGCCATGGATGTAGGGCTTAGGTTCAGTTTACTATCTCCATAGGTTTATAATATTAAATGATTAGGTTTATTTGTTCTTTAAGTTTGTAATATTAATAATTCTTTCGGTTTATCATTTATTCGCTTTGGTTTATTAATCCCCAATATTAAGGTTTAAATAATAGTCCTAAGGTTTAATATTAATTCCTTACATTTACAATTTTATCCCTTCAATTAATTAACCTATTTCTTTCATAATATTAAAAATCCCTAGGTTTTATTGATCCCTTAGGTTTATAATATTCCTAGTCACATGGGTTGATCAATTCGTTGGGTCTAAAAAATTAATTCCTATTAATCCCTTCTGTTTTTAATATTGATCCATTGTCATTTTTTATCCCTTTGGTTTCTAATATTTTTCCCTTGGGTTTATTAATTCCTTAGGTTTATAATATCAAATTCTTGGGTTTCTTCTTTTTTCAAATTTTTGATATTAATAATTCCTTGGGTTCATAATCCCTTGAGGTTTTAGTGCTAATAACTTGGATTTATTATTCCTTTGGGTTTATTATATCAATCCCTTGGGTTTATATTATTAGTCCCCTTTGTTTAATAATATTCCATTAGGTTCATAATCCCTTGGGGTTTTAGTATTAATCCCTTGGGTATATAATATCAATCTCTTGGGTTTATTATTCCCAAGTCAAACATGGTTTATTATAATGTCGACCATGGTCTAACATGGAATTGTGATAAGGATTGTCTCAATATGAAAATCAATGATGGTCGATCATGTTTATTTTAATGTTTATAATATTTGTCTTAGGGTTTATATACGTTGGTTTTATAATATTAGTCCCTTGGATTTAATATTATTCCTTTGGGTTCATAATCCTTTGGGGTTTTAGTATTAATTCGTTCGTTTTATTATTCCTTTGGGTTTCTCATATTAATCCCTTGGGTTTATTATTCCCTTAGGTTTGTAATATCGATCATGGTAAACCATTGTCAATCATAGACAACCATGGTCAACCATGCTTGAATGTCATATTCTGACAAGGTTTGTCTCACCATGAAAAAAAAATTAATACCTTGGGTTTATTATTCCTTTGGGTTTATTATACCAATCCCTTGGGTTTATTATTCCCTTGGGTTTATATTATTAGTCCATTTTGTTTAATAGTATTCCCTTTCGTTCATAATCCCTTGCGGTTTTAGTATTAATCCCTTGGGTTTATAATATCAATCTCTTGGGTTTATTTTTCTCGAGTCAAACATGGTTTATTATGATGTCGACCATGGTCCAACATGGAATTGTAATAAGGATTGTCTCAATATAAAAATCAATAATAATTGATCATGTTTATTTTAATGTTTATAATATTTGTCTTAGGGTTATCATTAACATTATGGTGACACATTCTAAGCCAACGGATCTAAGGCTTGCAAGGTTGATATTCAGAATAACAGATCTTGGAGACTCTTTCCAGAATTTGAATTTCTATCATGTGTTGAAAGCTAATAATAAGGAGGTGGACATCGAAGCCAACAAAACATCCCTCCTTACAGCTCAAGCCTTACTCAGAGGAGGAAAAGAAACATGGAAACCAATTCCTTAATTTAGATAGTTATCATGTTTTATATCCTCTTGTTAAATCAATTTGTATGTATCCATAAAGTTGGGAAAATCTCTAAAATAGACTACATAGTAGCAGTCAAAAAGAGATGTGAGCTAAGCATAAACGCCATGGCCTTGCATGGTTGTGCAGGACTTGTGGAATTAGACTCACCTTTTGTAATCCATTTTTTGGAATTAAGGTAAAGTATCTAATATATCCACTATTCGTTTCTGTTAAAAAAAAAAGGTTTGTCTTAGGGTTTATATACGTTGGGTTTATAATATTAGTCCCTTGGGTTTAATATTATTTCCTTGGGTTCATAATCCCTTGAGGTTTTAGTATTAATCCCTTCGTTTTATTATTCCTTTGGGTTTCTCATATTAATCCCTTAGGTTTATAATATCGATCATGGTAAACCATTGTCAATCATAGCCAACCATGGTCAACCATGCTTGAATGTCACATTGGGACAAGAATTTTCTCACCATGAAAATAAATCATGTTTATTTTAGTGTTTGTAATATTTATATTTGGCTTTACGGATGTTGTGTTTATAATATTAGTCTATTGGGTTTAATATTATTCCCTTGGGTTCATAATCCCTTGGGGTTTTAATATTATTAATCCCTTGGGTTTATTATTCATTTGGGTTTATAATATCAATTTATTGGGTTTATTATTCCCTCAAGTTTATAATATCAATCATGGTCAACCATGATTGAATGTCACAAGGATTGTCTCACCATGAATAAATCATGTTTATTTTAGTCTTTGTAATATTTATATTTGGATTTACAAATGTTGGGTTTATAATATTAGTCCCTTGGGCTTAATATTATTCCCTTAGGGTTTTAATATTAATCCCTTGGGTTTATTATTCATTTGGTTTTATAATGTAAATAAATTGGGTTTGTTATTCCCTTATATTTATAATATCAATCATGGTCAACCATTGTCAATCATAGCCAACTATGGTCAACCATGTTTGAATGTTGCATTGTGATAAGGATTGTTTCACCATCAAAATAAACCATGTTTATTTTAGTGTTTGTAGTACTTATATTTGGGTTTGTCAATGTTGGGTTTATAATATTAGTCCCATTGGTTTAACATTATTCCCTTTAGTTCATAATCCCTTGGGGTTTTAGTATTAATCCTTTGCGTTTATTATTAACTTGGGTGTATAATATCAATCCCTTGGGTTTATTATTCCCTTAGGTTTATAATATCAATCATGGTAAACCATTGTCAATCATAGCCAACCATGGTTGACCATGGTTTAATGTCACAATGTTACAAGGATTGTTTCACCATGAAAATAAATCATGTTTATTTTATTCTTTGTAATATTTATATTTGGGTTTACAAATTTTGGGTTTATAATATTAGTCCCTTGGGTCTAATATTATTCCCTTGGATTCACAATCCCTTGGGGTTTTAGTATTAATCCCTTGGGTTTATAATATCAATCCCTTGGGTTTATTATTCCCTTAGGTTTATAATATCAATCATGGTCAACCATGGTTGAATGTCGCATTGTGACAAGGATTGTCTCACCATCAAAATAAATCATGTTTATTTTAGTGTTTATAGTATTCATATTTCAATTTACCAATGTTGGGTTTATAATATTAGTCCCATGGCTGAATGTCACATTTTGACAAAGATTGTCTCACAATGAAAATAAACCATGTTTATTTTAGTGTTTGTAATATTTATATTTGGGTTTACCATATTAGTCCCATGGTTGAATGTCCCATTTTGACAAATATTATCTTACTATGAAAATAAACCATGTTTATTTTAGTGTTTGTAATATTTATATTTGGGTTTACCATATTAGTCCCATGGTTGAATGTCCCATTTTGACAAATATTATCTTACTATGAAAATAAACCATGTTTATTTTAGTGTTTGTAATATTTATATTTGGGTTTACCATATTAGTCCCATGGTTGAATGTCCCATTTTGACAAATATTGTCTCACTATGAAAATAAATCATGTTTATTTTGCTCTTTGTAATATTTACATTTGGGTTTACAAATGTTGGGTCTATAATATTAGTCCCTTGGGTTTAATATTATTCCTTTGGGTTCATAACCCCTTGGGGTTTTAGTATTAATCCCTTGGGTTTATTATTAATTTGGGTTTTAATATCAATCCCTTGGGTTTATTATTCCCTTAGGTTTACAATATCAATCATGGTCAACAATGGTCAACCGTGGTTGAATGTCACACTGTGACAAGGATTGTCTCACCATGAAAATAAATCATGTTTATTTTCGACTTTGTAATATCTATATTTGGTTTTACGAATGTTGGGTTTATAATATTAGTCCCCCGGGTTTAATATTATTCCCTTGGGTTTATTATTCATTTTGGTTTTCAATATCAATCCCTTGGGTTTATAATTCCATTTGGTTTATACTATCAATCCCTTGGTTTTATTATTCCCTTGGGTTTATATTATTAGTCCATTTTGTTTAATAGTATTCCCTTTCATTCATAATCCCTTGGGTTTTTAGTATTAATCCCCTAGGTTTATAATATCAATCACTTGGGTTTATTATTCTTGAGTCAAACATAGTTTATTATGATGTTGACCATGGTCCAACATGGAATTGTGATAAGGATTGTCTCAATATAAAAATCAATGATGGTCGATCATGTTTATTTTATTGTTTATAATATTTGTCCCTTGTGACAAGGATTGTCTCACCATGAAAATAAATCATGTTTATTTGAGACTTTGTAATATTTATATTTGGTTTTATGAATGTTGGGTTTATAGTATTAGTCCCTTGGGTTCATAATCCCTTGGGTTTATTATTCATTTTGGCTTAAAATATCAACCCCTTGGGTTTATTATTCCCTTTGGTTTATAATATCAATCATTGTAAAACATTGTCAATCATAGCCAAACATGGTCAACCATGGTTGAATGTCGCATTGTGACAAGAATTGTTTCACCATCAAAATAAACCATGTTTATTTTAGTGTTTGTAGTATTTATATTTGGGTTTACCTATATTGGGTCTATAATATTAGTCCCATGATTGAATGTCACATTTTGACAAAGATTGTCTCACCATGAAAATGCACCATGTTTATTTTAGTGTTTGTAATATTTATATTTGGGGTTTACAAATGTTGGGTTTACAATATTAGTCCCTTGGGTTTAATATTATTCCCTTGGGTTCATAATCCTTTGGGGTATTAGTATTAATCCCTTGGGTTTATTATTCATTTGGGTTTATAGTATCAATCCCTTGGGTTTTTTATTCCCTTAGGTTTATAATATAAATCATAGCCAAACATGGTCAACCATGTTTGAATGTCACATTGTGACAAGGATTGTCTCACCATCAAAATAAACTATGTTTATTTTAGTGTTTGTAGTATCTATACCTAGGTTTACCAATGTTGGGTTTATAATATTAGTCCCATGGGTTTAATATTATTCCCTTCGGCTCATAATCCTTTGGGGTTTTAGTATTAATCCCTTCGTTTTATTATTCCTATGGCGAAAGAATATCAATCATGGTCAACCATTTCCAATCAGCGTAAACCATGGTCAACCATGTTTGAATGTCTCATTGTGACAACGATTGTCTCACCATCAAAATAAACCTTGTTTATTTTAGTGTTTGTAGTGTTTATATTTGGGTTTAACAATGTTGGGTTTATAATATTAGTCCGATGGGTTTAAAATTCCCTTGGGGTCATAATCCCTTGGGGTTTGAGTATTAATCCCTTAGTTTCATTATTCCTTTACGTTTATAATATCAATCCCTTGGGTTTATTATTCCCTTCTTATAATATCAATCATGGTCAACCATTGTCAATCATAACCAACCATTGTCAACCATGGTTGAATGTCACGTTGTGACAAAAATAGTCTCACCATGAAAATAAACCATCTTTATTTTAGTCTTTCTAATATTTATATTAGGGTTTACCAATGTTGGGTTTATAATATTAGTCCCTTGGGTTTAATATTATTTCCTTGGGTACAAAATCCCTTGGGGTTTTAGTATTAATCCTTTGGGTTTATAATATCAATCATGATCATCTTTATTAATCTCTTGTGTTTGTAATATCAATTCCTTGTGCTTCTTAATCCCTTAGGTTTTTAATATTTATCCGTTGGGTTCACTATTTCCTTGGGTTTATAATATTTAACGGTTGGTTTTATTAGTTCATTAGGTTTATAATATTAGTCCCTTTTGTTTAATATTATTCATGTCAGTTCATAATCCCTAAGGGTTTCAGTATTAATCCCTTGGATAATAAACCCAATATATACATTGGGTTATAAACTGAATGTATACAAACCCTAAGATAAATATTAAAAATACTAAAATAAACATAGTGAATTAATAAAACCTAATAAATATAACATTAATATTAATTAATTAAATAAATATTACAAATTTATTATTGAATAATAATCAGTATAAATAGATATATTATTAATTATATTATAATAGATGGTATAATAAATATAAATACTTATTATTATTATAATAATATAATAATAAATATAGTTTATTATTATATTAATAATATAATAAAAGTCCGTAGAGGTTTAGTTTCGTGGCCAGCGGATGATCTGTTAAGTCCCCCATGCCGCTGTGCAGGTCACGAGTTTGAGTCTGGTCTTACTCGAGGGCCGTTCTTGTAGGCTGGGCGGTTCCTATTGGAGGTTATAGTGACAGCCGGGGATCGCCCCGTGTAACACGAGTAATACCACCACGTAGTCGAATTCCGCCAGTCAACAAAAAAATAATACAATATAATTGTTATGATATTTTATAATTTTTTATTAAAAATAATATAATATACAATTATTATTTTTTTAATAATATAATGATAATCTAATATTATTATGAGCTATTCTTATTATTAATTAATATTACTAATATTATTAGGAGTTTATATTATTATTATAATATTCATATAATAATATATATAAATAATCCTAATATATTTATATAGTTATTAATAATTCTAATTAGTTGGTGTTTAAAAAAATATCCATAACAATTATTAATGTGGTTGATATAATTTTATTGGTGTATATCAACCATATTGGAAAATATAATTGTATATATATTTCATGTACGTCTATCAATATTTATCAACTACATTAATAAATGTGATTGTGCTAATATTAAACATACATTATCTTATGAAAAAATAAAATAAAACCTTACCCATCTCATTTTTAAATATAAATTGAAATAATATACGCATGAAATGTTTATAGTTGAACAATAAATTGTGTTGGTCTTTTATTAGAAATGTTTAAGTTATTAATATATATTTTCCCTTAATTTGTCGTATACAATGTTTTGAAATCATCTAAATTTTTATTTAAGTATTTTTATATATTTACATTGAGATGCATATACAATTTAAGTCAATACATTAAATTTATAAGATTTTTTGGTTTGTTCTTTATGAAAAAAAAAAAATTAAAGCCTTACCCTTGTCATTTTACAATATAAATTGGAATAGTATACGCATAAAATGTTTATAGTTGAACAATAAATTGTGTTGGACTTTTATTAGAAATGTTTAGATTATTCATATATATATTTCTTAATGGGTCCTATACAATGTTTTGAAATTCATTTAAATTTGTATTTAAATACTTTTATATATTTACATGGAGATGCATTTATAACTTAATTCAATCTATTATTTTCATAATACTTAATTTACATTTAAATGCATTTTAAATTTAGATCACTATATTACATTTATAATCTAGGGTGGCATAAAGACAAAAGGGCTTGGTTAAACTATTTGGAGATCAATGAGAATGATGCATTGCGAAACATTAATAACATTAAAGATATTGTTACTTTTAAGTTCAAAGAAAAAATGTGGTGTGATGCAGGCGTAACCCGCATATAACCAGGATCTTTTAAAATCTCTCTCGTGGAAACTTGATTAGTTCACAATGATCATAAGACTATTAAATCTCATATGAAAGCTTTCAAACCATCACCGTAGAATTCAAACCATCCAACAGCTGAATTGCTATGTGATGTGGGCAAACAGAGCATTCAGCGAATTCCAATCCATATTAAAGTCAGCATATTATCCCTGATAAATGTTAAAAGCTCTCAAAGTTCCAAACAATACATATGCACACAAATCACTGAAATAATTAATTAAGAAATAAAATATTTACAAGAGAAATCATGGCCTATTCATGGCCTCTTCTTCTTCATACTCACTCATTCTCTCTCCCTCTCTGATTTTTTTTTTCAATGCATTTGAGGCTACATAATTTATAAAACTTAGCATGATCTAGAATCACTCAACTAAAAGCTCTAAGAGTCTACATGCAATGCATACATGTGGTAAAAAGCATCTTGAGGCTTTTTCCCATCTTTTTCCCTGTTCTAAAATAGA
>APFE031250506.1:0-56447 GCA_000404065.3 Pinus taeda
TGAACGATACTCTCCTTCATTATATTATTTATTATTGACTGATTCCGGTGAACCCGAATGTTATGAAGAAGCAATGCATGTTGAAAGAAGGAAGAAGTGGGAGGCAGCCATGGAAGAAGAGATGGACTCCTTAATGCATAACCAGACTTGGGATTTAGTCAGGTTGCCTGCAGGAAAAACTACATTGAAGAATAAATGGTTTTACAGGTTGAAGGAAGAAGATGGAGGAAAACAGAGGTACAAAGCTAGACTTGTGGTGAAGGGGTTTGCACAGAAGAAAGGTATTGATTTTGATGAATATTTTCTCTTGTTGTTAAAATGACTTCAATCAGAACTATTTTCAGTCTTGTAGCAGTTGAAGATTTGCATCTTGAGCAGTTAGATGTAAAGACATCCTTTCTCCATGGGGATTTGGAGGAAGAGATATATATGCTGCAACCACTAGGATATGAGGTGAAAGGGAAGGAGAAACTAGTGTGCAGGTTGAAGAAGAGCCTTTATGGCTTAAAACAGGCTCCAAGGCAGTGGTATCTAAAATTTGACAAGTTTATGTCTGAACAAGGTTATACTAGATGTCACTCTGATCATTGTGTTTATCTAAAAAAGAAAAATGATGACAACTATATTATATTGTTATTGTATGTAGATGACATGCTTGTTGCAGGATCTAACATGCAGGAAATAAATGTGCTCAAAAGAAAATTGGCAAATTCATTTGCAATGAAGGATTTGGGAGCTGCAAAACAAATCCTTGGTATGAGAATAACTAGAGACAGGAAAAATCGTAAATTAACATTGTCTCAGAATGAGTACATACAAAAGGTGTTGAAAAGATTTAACATGCACAATGCAAAAACCAGTTAGTACACCTTTTGCTAGCCATTTCAAACTTAGTAAGGAAATGTGCCCAAAGACCCAAGAAGACATGGATTATATGTCCAAAGTTCCATACTGCCATTAGCATTGGCAAGCTTAATGTATGCACTGGTCTGCACAAGGCCTGATATTGCACATGCAGTGGGAGTTGTAAGAAGGTACATGAACAATCCAGGGAAGGAACATTGGATGGCAGTGAAATGGATTCTCAGATATTTGAAAGGTACCACAAATCAAGCATTATGCTTTGGTGGTTCAAACATTTCTCTAGAGGGATATGTTGATGCAGATATGGAAGGTGAAAAAGATAACATGAGGAGAACTACAGGATATGTATTTACTGTAGGTGGAATAGCTATTAGTTGGGTTTCAAAAATCCAAAGTGTTGTTGCACTTTCAACAACATAAGTAGAGTATGTTGCTGCTATAGAGGCTAGTAAAGAAATGATTTGGTTACAAAGGTTTATGGGTGAATTGGTTAAGAAGAATGATATGGGCATGTTATACAATGATAGCCAAAGTGCCATTCATCTTGAAAAGAAATTAGCATTTCATTCCAAGGCTAAACACATACAACTCAAGTACCATTTCATACGATCAGTGTTGGAAGATGGAGAGTTGAAGGTAGAAAAGACACACACTAGCTAGAATCCTGCAGATATGCTAACAAAAGTTGTAACCAGGGAGAAACTGAGAATATGCTTAGTTTCAATTGGTCTTCAAGGATGACGTTGAAGATGAGAAACAAATAGGTCCAAAGAGGAGTCATTGTCCAACAAATGAAGCAGCGGTGGAGTTGCTACAATCATTCTCCAAGTGGGAGATTGTTGGGTGTGGAGCATGATTATTTAGATGTCTTTGTTTCAGCCGGATGTAACCCAGAAGTTTGTACACCTCCACGTGGGGGGGGGGGGTGCAGGGGCCATCCCCTGGCTAGGGGGTCCGGGGGCCAGTGGTCCCTCGGTGGGGGTTTTGGGGGCATCGCCCCCTGAAGCTAAAAACAGATGTAAAATTGCCTTGTAAAAGTATAGTAATTTCTAGTCAATCTGGCTGTTCATTAGGTGGATGATCTGATGGTAAAAATTATGTTTAGTTTAGGGTTTTTGCCTGAGAAGGAAACCCCTCTCTTTGTATGAGGGCATTGTATTGAGGTTGTGTAATAGATGTGTATTCTCCAAGCGAGAAACAGAGAGGTGAGATTGTGAGAGAAAACAGAGAATATTACAGTGGATCTGCTATAGGTTGTGTCTCTTCATTTTGCTGGATAATAGAAAGGAAGGACTAACTATTCGGGGTGGATGTAGCCCAAACTAGGTGAAACACGTATATCTGTGTCTCTCTGGTTTTATGTATTTTCTCTGTTTATATTTATGCAATATTCTATGTGTTCCATTGCTCTGTAATATATCATTTTCTAACACGTGCAAATTCTGATCTATCTACTTCTCAATCTCTTTCTTAGTTGGTATCCACTTATTTCTCATCACATATTCCTTAAACATATCATGGTTCCGAAAACGAAACCATTTGTTGGCTTAAGGGGGCTTGGACCCAGGTTCAGAGTTCGCTGTGATAACCAACAAAACCCTACACTATCGGACCTTTCAGAAACAACCTGGGTAGTGCAGGCTGTCGTCTCACCTGAGGCAGTATTGGGGGATGCTAGAACTAGGTTTCTGCATAAAAAATACTATGTGATGTGGTTATGTTACTTCTAGGGGTTTTTCCCGATCTTTGTGAACCCTAATCCTTGAAACACATGTTAGCACTCGAATCTGCCTTAGGCTGAGGAAGGCGAGGTTCAAGGCAACATCAAACCAAGCTCAACCTCGTAGCTAGCCCTACGAGGATAGGAGAGGGCTCTCTCCAGGTCTATCTCGGCAGAAAAGTCTTTAAAGGGGCTGAGATGACCAATAAGGAATACTGATTTTAGGCTAGTAAATTGATAGAAAGGGTTGTCTTTGATAAATGATTGGGTTTTCTGGGCTGCATGGGCAAAGAACAAATTGAGCAGGGAATTATAATTAAAAACACAGATTATCTCCTGAGGCAAGATAGGCAAGAAATTTAATATCACTTTTGAAATAATGTGGAGTGGGTGAACTGTTTGAGAGGTTGACAAGGGCATAGAAGATGGATCCTTGTCAAACAGAAGAAAACATTAAATATGAAAACTTCCTCAAGACAAAGCAAATGAATTGGATTCTGCCTTTCTCACTTAAAAGAATTCATTTAGAAACGGTTAGGAAATGAAATGAAAACATAACAGGCTACATATGAAACAAAGGATGAGACAAATGTTAAATTTCATACCACAGGAATCTCAGGGGTCAGAGCTGCATTTTTTTATTATTAAAATCTCTGTCAAAACTGTACAATAGAAGCTCTGTTTTTCTCCATGCACACCTCTCAGAACTCCCCTTTACAAATGATTTCTCAACACATTAAATAAACTATCCTAGGAGAAAACAGATCGACCCAAAACAAGGGCGCTGTTTCACCTGAAGCCATGAAGATAGAAAAGAATCTTCGATCTGCTCTAAAGATAGAAAAGCCTCCCATTATTCTAGCTTGAGGATTTCTAATGACCCATGAAAACTAATCCTAGAGCGTAGACTAGCTAAAGACAAAAATAGGTAATCGAACCTTTGAATGCCACTTTACAGAAATTGGGAGAGGTCCCCAATATTTAATGCTAAAATATGGGTCAAACCGCCACATGTGCTCTTTAGATGAATCAAATGCCCACATATTGCAATGATTGCCACGTTACATTTTCCATGTGTTTATCACCACATCATACATATACTGATACCTTTAATTCATATGAAGAAGGTTCTATCATAAAACAACGACTTATATAAACAATTCAATGCGGCCATCAACTATCTGATGCGAATAGACCATTTTCCTGAAAATACTGTTTCCATTTCCACTTTACTCCATGACAACATACACTATTTGTTTTGAATACATGCATTAGAACTGGCAGTGATGATGTCCTACTGACGTCTAAGAAGATTCCTTTGACTCCATTAAGATCATAATAACAACTGGCTGTCATTGCAGGCATCTTTATGAACACAAGGCCTTGGGGAGCATGCTAATTTCAAATGTCCAGTAAAGTGTAACTTTATAAAAATGGGCATGCTGTATTATAGCAAACAAAAAACTCTGTTGACTTTTCTGGCAAACAAATAATTTGGCTAAAGCTAGGATTTTCCACATCAACGAGAAGCTAATAACAATCAAAGCCATTAGTGTGCAGATGTAAATATCTGAAACATATAACAATGCACATTGAACCAAGAAATTGATAATTTTACTGAGCCACTACCAACGCCATATACTACCATCGTCACAGCAGCAGAGAATGGTACTTCCATCATGAGATATAGCCATCTCTCTAATAGGATTTTTGCAATGTGGATGTGATAACCTGGCAATTAAATTAGGAGGGCTCGACTGTAATTCCCAAACATAAACTTTTCCTTCCCTGTTGCCAACTGCCATAGAATTATAGTGGAAATTGCATGAAAACTTGATAAACCAAATGCCACATTCTGGCACTGGATACTTCTGCAGGATGTCCACAACTCCATCACTAGTACTTTGCTCCTTGTTGTAAGGATCCCACAAAACTACTTCATTGTCCACACTCTTTGATAGGATGAAACTGCCAAGCCATCTAGTACAATCCACATAGTTTGAATGCACTGCAGCAATAAAAACAGGAAACTGCACATACTTCATGGCGAATTTCGATGGCAAATCCGTCCAGGTAAATGACTTCTCAACATAGGTCCAAAACTCTTTCATAGACCAGATCTTGACCGTGTTGTCCATGCCACAACTTGCAATATGATACACATCTACACTGAGAACTTCATTGCGATGTCCCCCAGCTCCAACAAATATCAAAATGCATATTCTAGCTTGAACATTCCAGAGTCGTACAGATTTATCTTTGCTAGCAGATAAAATAAGGGAAGGTTTCAATGCTTGGGTCCTTATTTCATTCACAGAATCTCCATGGCCAACGAAATTCTTATGGACCTTTTCATTTGCAACATCAAGCACTCGAATTATACCATTGTGACCACCTGCAACTAATAATGATGAACCATTCACATCGCTTGCCCAACTTAATGTGTAAAATGATTCATCCTTATCATCGTCAACATATGCCTGCAAAATAGAAATAGCACCTCCTTCCAAGAATTGGTAAATGGTCACCTTTACAGGTCTACGAATATCACAACCATTATAGCACTTATAAATCATTACGGATTGCCATCATATCTGCACAAGTGAGGACGCTGCCCCCAAGGTGATTATCATCTTCTGAGCTTGGCGTGCAGCCCACTGATTCAAAATTCCAGATTACCGTTTTCTTACAGCAGAAGACTCTGTCGATTCGATACTACTGGATCTATGATGCTTGCGTGAATGCTTTGAAGAGCCTATAACTGATATTGATGATGATGGCACGCTTGCAATTGAGGCGTATGGGCATGGAATTGGACGCAAGAGCAACAAATTTCTGGGCTCTGTTGCTATATGGGTAGTGCGGTTAACCCAGTGCGCCGTGCACCTTCTTGTATGGGTCACGTGTTTAAAAGTTGCACCAATTTCCACCAAAACGCACACGACCACTGCCATTTTCCTTCATTCCTTCTGGTACATTTGAAAATAACTTGAAATGAAAAGAGTTTATGATGGATTGTACTGTTTCACCATTGGGTTGCCATTCTAATGTGTTTAAAGAAGGCAAAATATTCTCTTCAAGGTGTCCATGTAGACTACTTTGTGGAAGAAAGTAATTATACTTATAGAACCAAACACCTTCATTTTTTTAGCCATGTAGGACTTTGACCTGCATAAATAAGCTCCCCAATCTGCGAATGGAAAACTTGTAACACACCAGTTACAGACTCTATGAGTTCCTATTTCTCCCAGTTCGAAACACACAAACAATTGCACTCAATTTTTGGAAAGTTGGGTTGTTTGGAAATTTCTTCCTTCATGATGGCTATGTGATCATATACATGAGCCACGCACACCTTTTCTACTTTCTGTCCATCCTTACTCATCTTGAAGGCTCTGATTATCCCCTTCCAATGATAATTAATATCTCCAAAACATTGCCATTTTACTCTATGCTTTTGTCTTATTAAAGGTTCTATTGTAACCCAAGAACCAACTGATAAACTCAAAGGAATCCATATCTCATTAAAACAACGAACTCCATGAACAACATCTAGATCTGCAATTTCCATGAGGTCCATGATTTCTCCTTCTCCAGGTAAAGTAATTGCCTTTGCTATGAACTCTTTGTCCAAACTCGAACTGTAGCGAATACTTCATCCATTAACAAATTTTGGGTCCACACTCAAAGGTTGATTATGTTGTGCCTTATCTACGAGAGAGAGAGCATGAGTTTTCTTGCCAATGTCTGGCCAGCTACAAGCCACACATGGTTCACTTTCAATATTATAACCATCAAACTCCTACAACAACTGAGCGTGTTGTATAATTTGGCATTTCTGGCATTTGGATGCAAAACTCTGTTTTGTTTGATTTCGCTTTGTCTCTGATTGCATGATGATTTTCTTTTGATTGTGCTTTTGCAGGGATAAGAGCTTGAAGTTGCTGCCATTTGAAGAGCTGGAGAATTTAAAACATTTTGACACATCTGATGATTTCTTCTTCAAAACGGGGTTTTGAAGAAGAATCAATCTTGCATTGATAACCATCTTGAATATAAACTCACTGAACCTTCTTCTAGCCTGTAGGCATCCTTTGACATGTTTAAAGACCAATTATAAGACCTTGACTCTGAAATGACTCTTTTCTAGACCATAGTGACATCAGTGACTGCGCATAACAAGGAAAGAACTTTGGAGAATTTGACTACAGTGCACTGACAAGACGGAGTCTAACATTGGCTCCAATGGGGATGGCAGCTGCTGCTTCTTGGAGGTGCCAAGAACCACAGAGCTTTGGGAGAGCAGACAGTGCCTCTTTCCATTGGGTGATGGAGTCATCATTTCGACAACCAACATAGACTTTGACACATTTATTGACAAAAACTGACTAAAATGATTGAAAATTAACTCATCAAAGTTCAAACTAAAACTGTAATGAAACTAGAGCAAAATGCTGCCCTTTGGCTGCTTATTTATTTACAAAAGCTACCCTACTTTGCTGCAAAAACAATAGATCAGGTAATACTGAAATGCCAGATCAACCATTCAAGTAAACCTGAGAATGATGGCGCTTGAGAATGCTTCCACCAGGACACAGATGTAATTGCTGGCAGTCCTATATGCACGTAATGAACCTGGTCACGTAGAAGACAGTCTGATCTATCAATCAAACTAAAAAACATTGCCATGTATGTTTCCATTGGATCGTGAAAGCCAGACTCTGTTGGCTGCCCCAATTCCGCAATACATATTTCCAGTTGCACACTATCAATGCAAACATCTGTAGGCAACTCTATTATTTCTTGCTTCGATGGAGGAAGAGTTTCCAAGAACTTTTTAGGATCTCGGAAATCATATGACTGGATCTGCTCATTCAAATACTGAATCTCCTTCTCAAGCTTTTCAACAATTAACTCACAGACACCAGTTTTTATTTCAAAAGAAAACTTCGGAGATTTCAAACATTGAAGAAAAACACTGAAAAATTCTTCATTAATTTCAATATCCACTAACCACTCTCTAACTTCGTTTACAGCTTCACAAAGTGCAGGGTTTGCCACATACCCTACCATTACATAAATGGATCAGCGAGCATTGGAATGTCTAGATCGAGTTGGAGTCACCAGGTGAATGTTTCAGCCTTCATATATGTCTGACTGCTGTCCACCATCAGCATCAGATCTGCAACGTGATTTCATGTACTGGGACAAGACAATCAACAAGTTGAATGTCACATCAACAGCAAACCATCTCCCCAGCGTAGTCGCCAATATGTTAGTGATCGAATCTGCCTCAGGCTGAGGAAGGCGAGGCTCAAGGCAACATCAAACCAAGCTCAACCTCATAGCTAGCCCTACGAGGACAGGAGAGGGCTCTCTCCAGGTCTATCTCGGCAGAAAAGTCTTTAAAGGGGTTGAGATGACCAATAAGGAATAATGATTTTAGGCTAGTAAATTGATAGAAAGGGTTGTCTTTGATAAATGATTGGGTTTTCTGGGCTGCATGGGCAAAGAACAACTTGAGCAGGGAAATATAATTAAAAACACAGATTATCTCCTGAGGCAAGATAGGCGAGAAATTTAATATCACTTTTGAAATAATGTGGAGTGGGTGAAATATTTGAGAGGTTGACAAGGGCATAGAAGATGGATCCTTGTCAAACAGAAGAAAACATTAAATATGAAAACTTCCTCAAGACAGAGCAAATGAATTGGGTTCTGCCTTTCTCACTTAAAAGAATTCATTTAGAAACGATTAGGAAATGAAATGAAAACATAACAGGCTACATATGAAACAAAGGATGAGACAAATGTTAAATTTCATACCACAGGAATCTCAGGGGTCAGAGTTGCATTTTTTTATTAAAATCTCTGTCAAAACTGTACAATAGAAGCTCTGTTTTTCTCCACGCACACCTCTCAGAACTCCCCTTTACAAATGATTTCTCAACACATTAAATAAACTATCCTAGTAGAAAACAGATCGACCCAAAACAAGGGCGCTGTTTCACCTGAAGCCATGAAGATAGAAAAGAATCTTCGATCTACTCTAAAGATAGAAAAGCCTCCCATTATTCCAGCTTGAGGATTTCTAATGACCCATGAAAACTAATCCTAGAGCATAGACTAGCTAAAGACAAAAATAGGTAATCGAACCTTTGAATGCCACTTTACAGAAATTGGGAGAGGTCCCCAATATTTAATGCTAAAATATGGGTCAAACCGCCACATGTGCTCTTTAGATGAATCGAATGCCCACATATTGCAACGATTGCCACGTTACAGTTTCCATGTGTTTATCACCACATCATACATATACTAATACCTTTAATTCATCTGAATAAGGTTCTATCATAAAACAACGACTTATATAAACAACTCAATGCGGCCATCAACTATCTGATGCGAATAGACCATTTTCCTGAAAATACTATTTCCATTTCCACTTTACTCCATGACAACATACACTATCTATTTTGAATACATGCATTAGAACTAGCAGTGATGATGTCCTATTGACGTCTGAGAAGATTCCTTTGACTCCATTAAGATGATAATAACAACTAGCTGTCATTGCAGGAATCTTTATGAACACAAGGCCCTGGGGGGCATGCTAATTTCAAATGTCCAGTAAAGTGTAGCTTTATAAAAATGGGCATGCTGTATTATAGCAAACACAAAACTCTGTTGACTTTTCTGGCAAAACAAATAATTTGGCTAAAGACAGGATTTTCCACATCAACCAGAAGCTAATAACAATCAAAGCCATTAGTGTGCAGATGTAAATATCTGAAACATATACCAATGCACATTGAACCAAGAAATTGATAATTTTACTGAGCCACGTCCCACCGCCATATACTACCATCGTCACAGCAGCAGAGAATGGTACTTCCATCATGAGATATAGCCGTCTCTCTAATAGGATGTTTGCAATGTGGATGTGATAATCTGGCAATTAAATTAGGAGGGCTCGACTGTAATTCCCAAACATAAAATTTTCCTTCCCTGTTGCCAACTGCCATAGAATTATAGTGGAAATCACATGAAAAATTGATAAACCAAATGTCACATTCTGGCACTGGATACTTCTGTAGGATGTCCACAACTCCATCACTAGTACTTTGCTCCTTGCTGTAAGGCTCCCACAAAACTACTTCATTGTCCACACTCTTTGATAGGATGAAACTGCCAAGCCATCTAGTGCAATCCACATAGTTTGAATGCACTGCAGCAATAAAAACAGGAAACTGCACATACTTCGTGGGGAATTTCGATGGCAAATCCGTCCACGTAAAGGACTTCTCAACATAGGTCCAAAACTCTTTCATAGACCAGATCTTGACCGTGTTTTCCATGCCACAGCTTGCAATACGATACACATCTACACTGAGAACTTCATTGCGATGTCCCCCAGCTCCAGTAAATATCAAAATGCATATTCCAGTTTGAACATTCAAGAGTTGTACAGATTTATCTTTGCTAGCAGATAAAATAAGGGAAGGTTTCAATGCTTGGGTCCTTATTTCATTCACAGAATCTCCATGGCCAACGAAATTCTTATGGACCTTTTCATTTGCAACATCAAGCACTCGAATTATACCATTGTGACCACCTGCAACTAATAATGGTGAACCATTCACATCTCATGCCCAAATTAATGTGTAAAATGATTCATCCTTATCATCGTCAACATATGCCTGCAAAACAAAAATAGCACCTCCTTCCAAGCATTGGTAAATGGTCACCTTTACAGGTCTACGAATATCACAACCATTATAACACTTCTAAATCATTACGGATTTCCATCATACCTTCACAAGTGAGGACGCCGCCCCCATAGTGATTATCATCTTCTGAGCTTGG
The DNA here is from genome assembly GCA_000404065.3 of Pinus taeda. NCBI lineage: Eukaryota > Viridiplantae > Streptophyta > Pinopsida > Pinales > Pinaceae > Pinus > Pinus taeda. Next base: position 10,451 of record APFE031250506.1, read on the forward strand.
CGTGCAGCCCACTGATTCAAAATTCCAGATTGTTGTTTTCTTACAGTAGAAGACTCTGTCGATTCGATACTACTGGATCTATGATGCCTGTGTGAATGCTTTGAAGAGCCTATAACTGATATTGATGATGATGGCGCACTTGCAATTGAGGCGTATGGGCATGGAACTGGACGCAAGAGCAACAAATTTCTGGGCTCTGTTGCTATATGGGTAGCGCGCTTAACCTAGTGCGCCGCGCGCCTTCCTGTATGGGTCACGTGTTTAAAAGTTGCACAAATTTCCACCAAAACGCACACGACCACTGCCATTTTCCTTCATTCCTCCTGGTACATCTGAAAATAACTTGAAATGAAAAGAGTTTATGATGGATTGTACTGTTTCACCATTGGGTTGCCATTCTAATGTGTTTAAAGAAGGCAGAATATTCTCTTCAAGATGTCCATGTAGACTACTTTGTGGAAGAAAGTAATTATACCTATAGAACCAAAAACCTTCATTTTTTTAGCCATGTAGGACTTTGACCTGCATAAAGAAGCTCCCCAATCTACGAATGGAAAACTTTAACACACCAGTTACAGACTCTATGAGTTCCTATTTCTCCCAGTTCGAAACACACAAACAATTGCACTCAACTTTTGGAAAGTTGGGTTGTTTGGAAATTTCTTCCTTCATGATGGATGTGTGATCATATACATGAGCCACGCACACCTTTTCTACTTTCTGTCCATCCTTACTCATCTTGAAGGCTCTGATTATCCCCTTCCAATGATAATTAATATCTCCAAAACATTACCATTTTACTCTACGCTTTTGTCTTATTAAAGGTTCTATTGTAACCCAAGAACCAACTGATAAACTCAAAGGAATCCATGTCTCATTAAAACAACGAACTCCATGAACAACATCTGGATCTACAACTTCCATGAGGTCCATGATTTCTCCTTCTCCAGGTAAAGTAATTTCCTTTGCTATGAACTCTTTGTCCAAACTCGAACTACAGCTAATACTTCTTCGTCCATTAACAAATTTTGGGTCCACACTCAAAGGTTGATTATGTAGTTCCTTATCTACGAGAGAGAGAGCATGAGTTTTCTTGCCAATGTCTGGCCAGCTACAAGCCACACATGGTTCACTTTCAAGATTATAACCATCAAACTCCTACAACAACTGAGCGTGTTGTATAATTTGGCATTTCTGGCATTTGGATGCAAAACTCTGTTTTGTTTGATTTCGCTTTGTCTCTGATTGCATGATGATGTTCTTCTGATTGTGCTTTTGCAGGGATAAGAGCTTGAAGCTGCTGCCATTTGAAGAGCTGGAGAATTTAAAACATTTTGACACATCTGATGATTTCTTCTTCAAAACGGGGTTTTGAAGAAGAATCAATCTTGCATTGATAACCATCTTGAATATAAACTCACTGAACCTTCTTCTAGCCTATAGGCATCCTTTGACATGTTTAAAGACCAATTATAAGACCTTGACTCTGAAATGACTCTTTTCTGGACCATAGTGACATCAGTGACTGCGCATAACAAGGAAAGAACTTTGGAGAATTTGACTGCAGTGCACTGACAAGACGGAGTCTAACAACACACATTACAATAACTTATATATAACAGATTCTAACTCTATGCTAATTGTTTTAAACATTCATAATGTTATCAATGAAAATATTTCAAAGGAAAAGGGTAAGGTAAAGGTTAATTGATCCTGGAAATATTCATGTTGATCTTGGTCGTGTTCATACAATTGGCATTTGATACAATTCTTAGTTTGTGCAAGCAAACTCATGGTGGCAAAGATCAGAAATATTCATCAAAATCAAGTGAGGCAGTTCCTAAATTAAGCAAGGAAAGACACATCAGATGGATTAATAATAGGCTCAGACCGAACATCAAAGTGATGAAGAGGAAAATTGAAGACTTGGAGATTCAGCTAAGTAAGCGTGAAGGACATCCTTAGCTAAAAGAAATCACATAGCAAAGTAAGGCTAAGTCCTAATTTTGATAAATTGCCTTTGAAGTCATTTTAAAAGGATGGTGTTTATGTTTTCAGTTTTGAACAACCTCATGGTATATGGTAAATTCATTTCAATATAAAGAGGCTCAAGATATTCGAATTTGCAATAAACTGTGTTTTTGAAATTACACAGCAGTTTCGTAGTGCGCTACGAAACTGCTATAGGTGCATATTATGAATTAGTGGACCAATTTTGTGAGACAAAGAGAAATATTTTCAAATGGGAATCTCTGCAAAGGATCATTTACAAAGTGTCAACATTCAGCAAGGGCAAACAAGTAGAAGAAGGACATCTTTGAACTCTAAGCTATATGTTATCAAGGTGATCACTATTTCATAACTTGTTTTTACCAGTCAACTTCTAAAAGAGGTTATGAGCAGTTGAAAGCTCATCTATGAAAAGTGAAAGAGGTTTTCATCCTTAAGATACTGAAGTACAAAAACCTCTTCCACTTTCTTCAGATCCATTACTATCTGGGAGAAATGATGGACCAAAGTTGCGCTACGAAACTGCTGTAGGTGCAGTTTTTCACATGCATATTTCTCTGTTTTACACCTGTTCTTCAAGGATCGATTATGGATATCTGGAGAATTATTTTAAACAACCAAGAGAGGTTTTTTTTCTAGAAATACTGGAATACAAAAACCTCCTTCAGTTTCCTCAAATACATCACGAACTGGGAGCCATAAATGATCAAACTTGCGCTACAAAACTGCTGTAAGTGCAGTTTTTCACAAGCCTATTTCTCTGTTTGACACCTGTTTTTCAAATACATATTGTGAGCGGTAGGAAAGGTGTTTCAAAAAACCAAGAGACATTTTTGTTAAGAATGGATTGGTTTACAAAAGCCTCTTTCAGTTTTTCCAAATACATTTTTTATGAGAAATTATGAGCTCTGTCCCAAGACCTATTTTTCAGCCAGAACAGAGCAAGGGACAGTTTCCTAGTTTCTAGGAACAACAAAAGGATGAGTCATCAAGGGCCAGCTGGAAGGTTATGGGCTTCATCAAATTCGAATTCATGGAGTTTTATGTGTCCAAATGAGTGTTTAATTCCTAGATAAGGTTGTTTTGATCATAATGAGGAGTTACACTCCTAATTGTCTTAGGTCTCTAGGACTCCTAGTTAGCTGTCTTTTGTATTAAATAGTTAGTTTAAGTGTCAATAGGTGTCAAATAAGGAGGAATTCGAATTCCCCTCATGCTTGAGGAGGAATCTCAATCAGTTAGAATAATAACTCTATATATAGCTGAAGCAGCAATGTACTCAGGGTTGGAAATTTTATAACAGAGTACTGTTTTGGCTTATGTAAAGACAGAGTTCAGTAATATAAGTTGGCTGCTTTTCTTCTCAGGATTCATGAAGGATTTCCATGTTTAGAATGTGTGATTTTATTCTTTCCTTAATGTCTTTTACAGTTGCATAGATGTGTAATCACTCAGAATTCACTGATTGTGCTCTGATTTCCTGTATGCATTTATGAACTGTGGTTTTATATGAGTTGTGTTCTGAACATCCAAATGCTAAATGCCTTGACTTCTATGTAAAGGCAATATCATTGTTTACTGAAGTATGATTGACTCCATAGGCCCAATGGAAACTTATGTAATGTTTATCCAGCCTTCATATTTGTCAATGTTATTCCACAAGAGTTAGCCATCTAATTATTAGTCAAAATCAATAACCCTTTGTGAGAGCCCTCTCAGGCTAAGGAGGCTAAGCCTTAGTCAAAAGATTGGTTTGAAACAGTTACTTGAGGTCTTCCTGGTCTGCAGCCTTCCAGGGTCTGATTTTGAGATAACACATAACATCATGTAACTAAGCAGATCTACCACTTTTGTGCATCTATTAAGTGTTTCTTATGATAAATGCAGTAGACTGAGCGAATACATAGTAAATGTAGAAGCAAAGATTAACACGAAAAATAGACATATATTTCTCCAATATAGTCTTTATTATGTTAAGATCTTCTTTACAGACTCTTCTTCCCTGCGCACATAGTTGTAGGGGCCTGTACACTCAACTACAGACTTACCAAGGTCTCCACGCACATAGCTACAGGAGCCTTCCCCTTCGCCTAAGTACATAGTAGGCAATACAGACCCAAAACTTGCCTATCAATGTTCTTCGCTATCTTGACCTATTTATCTATGACCTTATTTGACTCCTTTTATATCTTTCTCTTTTACAATACCATGGTCTGCGAACAATGGGCGGGTCACAAACAACTTATCTCCTAACAAACTAAGGGGATTTGACCTTCCTAAGATCCTTTGACTTCTATCGACCTTTGCGCTCCGCTCCTCAAAATGCGGAGACTTTACAATAATAACAAAAATATTTATAAAATTACCCCAGGGGACCCTATCCCAATAACAATCCATAATTTGGACGAAAATGCTTTGGTCCTTGCAAGGGGATATTCCAATCAGAAGATAAGATTGATATTGAAGATGTCCCTGAGTCCCCCATGACTCCTTCGAATCTCCTTCCTACTCATATTCCGTACGTTGTATCGTACATGGGTACCCTGACTCATAGGCCAACAAGCCCTGTTCACTCTCCTTCTTTTTTCTAGATGGCTAATGTTGGTGGCATAGCCATGGCTGCTAATACTTCTAGTATGCAAACCCCTCCTCCAGTTGTAGGAGCGGGTACTATTTCTATATCTACTATTACAACTAATACAATATCTATTGGCTCTACCTCCATTCCATCTCCGAGTGGGAGCACCAAACCTTTCGCTTCTTTCACTGGTCCCTATCCTTTTGGGATGCCACCTAGTGGGATTCCCCCATTTCCTTCAACCTTTCCATATGTTGTTTCCACATCTATGACTTCTATTCCAAGTGGTTCAACATATTTTCAGGGTTTTTCTTTTGGAAGTGGTCATATCCTTCCTTCCAATCCATCGTTGAACCTAGGAAAGGCTCAGAATGTTAACCCTTTCCAAGGAGGTTAAGGATGGCCAAATCCTTTCGTTAGTGGTTTAGGGGTGGTAATCAATCCCATTTGTTTGGTCAGAAGGGGAGTATGTATTTCCTCCACTGGGTAGTGCATGGAATCCTCACCAAGGTTATCCCCTTCTTTTAATATTCCGCTAGGATGAAACTATCTTATGTATGGGAACCTTGTGGTAGGGGGTGGATACCCTCCAAATAATTCTGGGCCATAAGGTTTTCCTTATGGTTTAGATCCTTCTACGAGTAACCCATGGAAACCTGGTGCCTCTCCAAATCCAAGATACTCTTTTCCTAATATCGGAAAGGCTACTCTTGGTGAATGGAATTCTCCTGCTCCTCCACGCTTAACGATCCTGGAAAATTTAAACTTGCAAGATCTTTTGAAGTTGACAAACGATCTGATTTGATACAATCTGGCTTGGCTTTTGGTTCCCACCAAAATTCCTTGTGATATTCCTAAATTTGAAGGGAAATATAGGGAGGATCCGGCTGATCATATAACCATGTTCCATTTATGGTGCTCATCGAACTCCTTGATCGACGATTCGATCAAGTTGAGATTATTCCAACGTATGCTAACTATAAATTCTACAAATGGTATATTGAGCTAAAAGGGGGTACCTATTCTACGTTTGGCATATTGGCTACTATGTTTTTAAACCATTTTCAATTACCTATTCGGTATGATGTCGGAACTGAGATTCTAGCCAATTTTGAGCAAGACAAAGCAACTCATATTTATGACCATATCCAAGAATGGCATAGAAGTAAGAGACTCATTAAGTCCTATATTCCTGATGAGTTCCTTCTTGAATGGTTTTTGAAATCTTTACAACCAAAAATTTCTAAGGATGTGTCACTCTTCGGAGTGTTCACTGAAGAACAAAGCATCTTCAACACCCATCACTTAGAACTTATATATTCTCAATCTGGAGTCCTTTGTAAGATTTTTCCTGATTCTCCTCGATCGAAAATCAATCTAACCAAACTTAAGCTAGGACTCCATGATGGTGGAATTGTAGGGTCGATCGATAGTAGAATGGCTAACCTCCTGAATCAATTATAGTAGTTGTCTTTACAATATGCTTCTCCAATGTAGGCATCACCGTCAGTGCCTATGCCTTCCCAACCTTTAACATTTAATGTTGTCTAATCTTTGAACCCAAAAGGAGACCAACAATTTGATGGGAAGAAGAAGGGACATGGTAAGAAGAAAGATAAGGTTGGGAAAGGGAATGCAAACAAGTCTAGTAATGATACTAGATAGGGAAAGAAGGAATAAAAAACAAAGTAAAGTTCTCATGCAAGTTATGCAATGGGGATCATCTTACCCATATTTTCCCTAAGATTCGAGATGCTCAACATTTGTTAGCTCAATAAGGTTTTTCAAGTTCCCAGGCTGTGTTGACTAACCCTTTTCCCCAAGGGAAACAAATGTTTTATGGCACTAATGTTGGTACTGGAACCCCCACAGGGGGAAATCAGGAAGGGGAATCCACATTGAATTTCTATACGGTGAGGTCTCATGTTGATGTTGCTACAAGATCATATGATTATGGCAAACCGGAACCTTCCAAGGCTAAGGTTGCTTCCCATATTCTAGAGCCACTACATATTGAGAGACCCGTAGTCGAGCCTATACCTTAGATGCTGAAAGGCTCTACAAAACATTCAACTATTAATCCCAATGCTAGGGATGATTAGAACTACTCTATTGTCTAAGATATGGCTTAGAGCCCTTGTGCGATGCCAGCGTTAGAGGTAATCCAATCATGTCCTGTAAAAATGAGTGCATTTCTCACTGTAATCAGAGGAGTGGATCTGAAAAACTCTCTTGTTATAATATTTGATATGTCAAGTGCTAAGAAGAGACTCCCTCATCACATGGATTACCAGGTTAAATCTACATATCGGAAAATGAATATCTTTCAAATTGTAGGTTATGAAGGGACTTCCACATGTGTCATGTCGATATCATGTAGGAAGGCTATCAGGTCTTTGGATTTTGTTCCTTCCCTGACTATCCTTACCGTATTCGATGGTCATTCTCATAGGTCTCATGGAATTCTTCCAGCCTTTCTCGTCTATGTTGAGGGCAAGGTTGTCAATGTCAAGGTAGAAATAGTCGATGCCAATCTGGATTATAATCTTTTGTTGGATCAGAATTGGGTTTATGCAATGGATGTTATTGTTTCATCATTGTTTCATGTCCTATTCTTCCCCCATGAAGGGAGAATTGTTATGATTGATCAAATGGCTTATTCTCCTAATGATCCCAATGCATCTTCTAATTCTACCGTCCCCTTGGTGAGGAATAACAAGAAGCTTGTGGAGAATTTGGGAGTAGGAATGTATTCATCATTGATGGGTACTTTTGATCTTCCTCTCCTATTGCGCATGTTAATTCCATTTCATCCTTCAAGGTTGCTCCTCGAAGAGGTTCTTTTAGAACTCATTATTTTTTTGATCCTTGGCCTTTAACCCCCTCTACCACCAGATTAGAGGAAGGGAAAGTGGGTGGAACAACATACCCTATAATGCAGCGGAAATTGTGTACCAATCTATAGTGAGTTCGGCAGATTCCGATCCCATTCCTCTCCCATTGAAGGATTTGGATGGTGATGTGGCTTTGTTATGGACTCTTGACTCTACAACAGCTATGGATTGCCTTGATATAGTCTTACCATATGAAGAGGAAATCTTAGAAGAAATGAATGGTGTAGAAAGACCATGGGATGATTTACATCATCAGTTATATTTTCTCCTTGACTTGCATCAAGTTGGGTCAAATTTGTCTGGTCCTTATTCAAATGGAAGTGTTCACAAAATATTAAATCCTTTGGCCCCAACACAATTTTTTTCCGAAGGTAATATGTCTAATATTTCATAAACTATTCCGGTGAACGTCTCCAGGAATCCCAATAATATCGAAAATATCTTCATCGTTGCATGTTCCCCTCAAGAAATCAATATTTATACTGACCTCTTTATATAATTTTGAGATGTGTTTGCTTGGTCTTATGAGGAAATGCATGGAATCGATCTACGATAGTTCAACATGAGATCAAGACTTATGAAAATGATAAGCCTCTACGATATAAGATTCGACTGCCAAATTATAAGAAAGAAGCAACTATTAAAATCGAGGTTGAAAAGATGTTTAAGGTGGGTTTCATATACCTCGTTCCCTTAACTGAATGGGTATCAAATCCAGTCCATGTTGATAAAAATAAAGGAATGAACTAGGTATGCATTGACTTTAGGGATTTGAATAAGGATTGTCCTAAAAATAATTTCCCCACTCTATTTATCGATCAGATCATTGATGAGTGTGATGGAAATGAATTGTTCTCCTTCATGGACGATTTTTAAGGATATAATAAAAAATATCCGTACTGAAGATCAACACAAGACATCATTTATTTTCCCCTAGGGTACATTTGCATACAAAAAGATGCCTTTTGGCCTCAAAAATGCTGGAGCGACTTTTCAATGGGCCATGTCCTATTCTTTCCACAACATCAAGCACATCATAGAAGCATATCTAGATGACCTAGATGCTCGTTCTCGAAAGGGAATTGATCATCCACATCACCTTCGTTTATTTTTTGAATGATTTTAGTACTATAAGATCCGGTTGAATCCTAATAAATGCATTTTCGTTGTCACATCTGGTTGGTTATAGGGATTCATTGTATCCAATGAAGGAATTCGTGTTGATCCCTTCAAGGTTGAGGCAATACTTTAGTTGCCTCACCCATCAACGGTTCATCAACTTCAAAGTCTCTAAGGTAAAGCTAATTTCTTAAGGAGATTTACTGTAAATTACGCCGAGATTACGAAAGGTTTTATGCAATTACTGAAGAAAGGAGTCCCATTTGTTTGGGACAATTTTGCTTAGCACTCCTTCAATGCTTTAAAAAAGACATTGACCTCTACGCCTCTTTTGATTCCACCTGATTATAGTAGGTATTTCCTCTTATATCTCGTGGAATAATCAACCATTGGGATGGTTCTGGTTCAGGAAGCTAAACTTCAATATTATCATATTATACAAATTAGCTTTGGTAGTAGTTCACACTGTCGAGAGGCTTCGTCATTATATCGTTCTTAGAAAAACTTTTGTGTTGGCCAATTTCAATTGATTTCAATTTGTCCTCAGTAGGTGAGTGATTGGGGGGAAATATAATAAATGGATTGTCATATTATAGGAATTAAATATCAAATTCATGTCAGCCAAGTCCAAAAAATATTTAGTATTCGCAGAATTGATCTTAGAGTTGCCTTGTGAAAAAGATGTTTATGAAGGGTCATTTCCTGATGAACATCTCTTCCTCATTTCTTCACAAGATCCTTGGTATAGAGACATCATAGTATATCTCCAGCCTTTGAAGTTTCCTTTGAATTTTTCGAAGGATGAACGCAAAAAATTACTTCACCTAGCTAAAAATTATATTATTATCGGTGACACTTTGTATCGTCGCGAGATTGATTCAATCCTTAGATGTTGTTTAACCTTAGAAGAATATGAGTTTGTTCTTAATGACTTCCAGAGTGGAGCTTGTGGAGGTCATCTATCTGGGCTTGCTACAACCCAAAAAATCTTGCGTGCAAGCTATTTTTGGCCCTCGATTTTTAAAGATTGCATGGAAGCGATAAAAAAGTGCCATCCTTATCAAATATATACTCGGAAAATGCGCGCTCATCCCGCTCCGGTTTTCCCCATCATCACTGTCATTATGTTCACAAAGTGGGGTATTTATTTTACGACTTGTAACCCATATTTGGTGAACGATCACAAATATATTATTGTAGTAGTGGACTACTTTATGAAGTGGGCCGAAGCTATGCCTACTTTCACAAACGATGATGAGACAACAACTCTTTTCCTTTTCAACCAAGTCAAATCATTTTGGTATTCCAAAAGTGATTTTCACTAACCATTGCAGTCATTTCCAGAATAAGATGATGTTTGAGTTGGATTTAAAATTGGGATTTTAGCAGGAGCATTTGTCTCCGTACTATCCTCAAGCTAATGGTCAGGTTGAAGCCATGAATAAATCTCTCAAAAGTATCCTACAAAGGACAATAAAAAAATATAGATCTAACTGGAACATCATGTTACATCCCACTCTTTGGGCATACTGGATGTTGGTTAAGACTGCCACAAGTTTTACTCCTTTTCAACTAGTTTACGGTTTGGAATCACTCTTCCCTATAGAATGTGAGATTCTATCTCTTAAATTAGCAGTTGAACTTCTTCTAGACACATCTAGTCTTGAAGAATGCCTTATTCATTTGGAACATCTTGATGAGTAGTGTTGAGATGAAACAACAATAAATGAGGCTCATTAAAAGAGAGTAAAAACCCAATATGAAAAGACTGTGCGTCCTAGGTTTTCTCTAAAGGTGACCTTGTCCTGGTCTATGACCAAGATAACGACACCTTGGGGGCAGGCAAGTTCAAACCTATGTGGTACGGTTCATTCATCATTAGAAAGGCCTTGAAGAAAGGTGCCTATGAATTGGTTGATTTTGACGGAAATCTGGTGTCGTACCCCAGAAATTGGCTCTATCTTAAGAAGTACTATGCCTAGGCTATTGCCTAGCATTTTCTTTATTTTGTAAATATTGTACATAGTTTTTTGTTTCTATCTATGTGTCTCATGGTGATGGTGGTATTTTGGTCTTCTTTGGAAGGTTTCAATGGAAGATCTGGTGTATCTGGGATTCACCGATGGTGTTAGTAGACATACTCAGAACATAGCTTCCACAGCTTGGGTAATATACTATCCATCTGGTCAATTGTTAGTCGCAAGAGGCACATGTATTGGTCTTGTATCCAATAATATGGTTGAATATAGTGTTGTCATTAATTTACTATCTAAAGTAATATCTCTTGGTATTGAATCGTTAGTAGTTTATTTGGGTTCATGTTTGGTGCTGTCTCAATTAAATAACATATATCGTTTGAGAGATCCTTTATTACATCTCCAATTTCTAAGAGTGATATTATTACAAAGATCATTTAATTTTATTTCTTTCATTCATATTCCACGATCATAAAATTCATTTGTTGATTCTATATCTAATCAAGCATTAGATTGTCACATTGATCATTCATCACATTAAAATAAAAAAAACCATGAAATCATTTGTATATATGATAAAACCATCGAGAAATTGTCTGTATAAAGATAGGAATAATATGTTCAATACATTACAAAATTTGGATAAAGGTCCTACAAAATTAGGGCTTAATCCCGATCATGTCCATAAAAATATAAGTCATATAAAATCTAAGCCTATGGGTCCTGCCTTGGATGAGCATCATGGAAGAGGATGATGGCATTGGCCACTCATCAGAAGAGTCACACTGACTCTCATGGTACTCCTACCACCCACCTTTGAATGGCTTGAGAGAGATCCTCTATAGCTACCATTGGAACCTGGTGAGTTAAACTCTCTAAGTTCCTCTGCATTGTATGTAGGACCCTCTTGGTCTCAGCTATTGCTCTTTACACGTCTCTCCCACGACACTTGTGCCTAAGCAGATGCTTAGGTATCACTGGTCCAAAATGTATATCATGATCAAATAATCTTGTAAGTTTTTTGTTTCACGAAAAAAGGTTTTTTACTTCTTAAATATCATGTTAAAAAAAATCAAATAACATACAAATTCAAAAATTTTACTCATCTTGCCCCATGCAGCGCCCTTGGCAAGGGCCAAATCTGGGTCCTCTCAATAGTCTATGCCTACATAGGGATAATCGTCTATAGCTATGATTTTTTCCTCCCACCAAAGGAAGAAATCATTCTCGGGTAACCTCACCTCCGCCTAGTTGCCTGATAAGATTTAACCATCTCGTCATCCTTGGATCTCTAAGTTTGCTGATGGTGGTAGACACTTTGGGTCGAAGTGTTGGTACTCTCTCAAAGAACAAGGATAAAAGTATGTTACCATAGCTGAAATCCATTTTTTTCCCTCGTCTCACTGAAGTTGGTTGATTTTTCATATAGGCTAGGAGCCCCATGCACCAATCAAATACTTTCGGACGAAGGCACTCTACTTCCAAGAACATGGTTGGTAGAGAGGCCTGGCGTATAGATTTCAAGCCTGCCACTCTGAAAATGTTAAAGAGAGTGATTTTTATTGACAAGTTTCTCACATTCTTGATCAGAATTTGAGATCCGACCTTGTCTGTTCCCTCTGTGTAGTAGATATCTATGTAATCAAAGACATTTAGGCCTCCTCAGGCCCTCTCTTTTAGATAAACTTCATCCCCTTTTTAGGAAAGACCTATAATGAAGTAAATATATTCTACATCTATTCCAAAGGAATTTGATCTATCATAAATACCTCTTGGTTTGGGTCCTAGTAATGGACAAGCATTTCTAAAATCTGAGCTTGGGTTTTCCTGTTTGACAACATGTAAAATTTGAGCAATCCACAATTTCTTAATGCATCTAATTCCCTTGGATCTCCTAAAACCTTGTTGTCAACCTCACCATGCTCCCTCTCCTTCCAAAGAATTGACACCATGCAATTTGAAGAATTTTCATCCATTAGAATTTGAGTTTTTCAAATCTGTTTGTGCATACGTGACTTCATGTAGAAGCAAATTTTAAGTTAGAAATTCCTAGGTGAAAATTCACTTGAATTTATTCAAAACGAATGAAAATATGACAGGATGAGTTTAGAATTACCTGGAAGCCTTTGGTTGACGAATGGGTTGAGGAAATTGTGGAATGTGGTTGCCCAATTTTCTTCCCAAAGTCTCAACACTTGCAAGTCAAAATAAATTTTGGTGAGTTGAAATGTCTTTTTATAATGAAATTAAAAAAAAAAAACCCACTTTTATAAAGTTCATATTTTTAAATTTTTATTATTTCATGAAGTTTTTAATTTTTGGCTTCAAATGTTGGGGAAGGTTGTTTTTCCGGGTAAGTGAAGACTTTGAGACTTTTTCAACAATTCAACCCCATGATCGTAGACCTATAATGGCAGGGATCATTTTAATTATTGGCATATAGGTTAGGATATATCACTTTTTCCGCTGCATTATCCACTTTAACCTCATACTGCGATATTTTTCCATAGGGACAACCCCATTATGTTGCGGTTTTCAACCACTTTCACTCGCCATCTTATAAAATCGTAACATAATGGTAGAACCATTCCTTACATGGGCTTCCTAGTTAAATCCTCATTAGCATATGTTGTCCATGCTGCAATAAGTTCTTAGGTCTGGGAGACCTCTTTAGTCCCGCCATGACTTTGCGCCGAAGCCTCATTTCTCTTCTTCTTCGCTATTATTATGGATTTATACCCTAGAGGCTCCCATGTGTTAAGTTGTACTGCTGCATTGCTTATTGACTACTTGTACCCTTTTGGCCTTAATCCAGCTTCATTTGGACTCATGTATAAGCCACATTTGACCATATCCTTTCTGCAAGATCAAACCACACATTCATTAGCTTCTGTGACTTGGCACCTATTATCCATGGAAAGAACATTCTTTTGAGTATTGACGACCAGTTTCACCACCTTGCATTGAGCATGGGAATGTTCTAGCCCCAGGAACTAGATAACTTGTGTTTGAACACTCGTTCTTTCCACTGTACTATAGGCATTTTTTTATTCCTTTTTAGGCTTTAAATATGAAAAGACAAAAAAATTGTATATTCCAAAAAGACTGGGAACGAGACATTTACTTATATATTTGATGGCAACAAGAGTTAGTTATGTCACCCTTGAACAAGACACCCAAAATAAGTCTTTCCTCCATTTGGGATGCGAATTAGTTTGACTTTAGGAGACCCATAACCTTATTATTGAGTCAGTCCTCCTCTGGTTGGTTATCTCTTCCAATCATATGGAGAGTTTGTTAATGCCTCCTGTGTTGCAAACTTATACAAAGTTATTTTATGTTTCCATATAGTCACATATGAGTCGCGCTTTTGTTCAAGGACAGTTAACCTATGTCAACCATTCTGCAGTGTCTCTTGACTCATTTTTTCAGTTGGCCATACCCGGTCTGTCAAAGTCATCTTCAGTATCACATCAATTATTTGGTCCTTTGCTCGTGCTGGTTAAGAAGGTATCCGTTGACTTCTTGCTAGTGAGTCTACTCAGTATCGACTCCAACAAATTGCTCTAAGAGTAGGCCTAGAGCCACACCCTGGCCCTATTTACATCATTGATAGGTGACCTTGTACTCAACATTGATCAATATCATGGGTCTTTGACTGAGTGGTTTCCCTTGTGTTCGATGTCAGCTTACATTATTACAGACTAGGATTCGTGCAGTACCTTGGTTTCCATTTGACCCTATTGGTGGATTCCTCACCTTTGTGTCAGCTTTCATTATTGGTTTGTTCGAAGGGTTTCTATAATGCACTGGCCACATCTTGTGTACGTCGGAAACATACTTCAAAATGGTTACTTCATCTATTTTCATTTAAGTTCTTCCAAATTATTGACCTGTGGGTTACACTCGCGATAGTTGATGTGGGATGACTTAATTCCTTCCTTCCAACTGATCTTCTCCCTTTGACTCCAAATCATTTCTCTGGGAATAATATCTAGAGTCCTTTTTTTTCAGTAAATTAGGGTTTGCAGTCATCAGTGGTAGACTCCTTCACTACTGGCAGTTAGAATACATCAATGTCTCCTAATTGATAGATTCTCTCAAGTTTTCGACTTCAACACATTTATTCACACTTGTTAGATTGTATTGGGATACCTAGACTCTCATCATCATTATCAGTGAGTTGTCTCATGTTTGTTAATGGTATACATCAATGACGAGTAATCAAACAATTTCTCACATGGTCAAATTCAGTTTATTTATTCCCATAATGTAGAAATGGACCATCTGCGGTTGGTGAAGACCTCGAGTTGTGTCAGCATCTTAGTTCGCTTGTCAGTCCTTTAAGTTTTATGCTAGTGCTACCAACCACCCTTATATGTTGCAGTTCATTTCAACAACATTCTATATGTTGACACCCGAGTTTTATGCAGTACCACTATTCCACCTATATGACATGGTATTATTATGAGGATCAGTTATGTAGCATCAATGATCAAACATTCTTCGAGCATCATTGGTCAATTCTTATATATGTGATATTGAGACATAGCTCTGTTGTGTTCCTTTGCGGCTATGATCAGACGATCCACTATGTATTATCTAGCCTTCTTTGTACACTTAGGTATACATTATGGATCCACTTTGTACTTGATCAACAAACTTGCTTTATTATCTTTGAGCATGGGTATGCCCGCCTCAGACATGAGTATTCTTTATGATTCCTTGTACATGTATTCAGTTGGCTAGAATCTAGTGATTTCCTCTCAGGTTCTCAAATGATCTCCTTTTTTACTTAATACATTTTGGCCATCATGTACCCCTTCTTAAATCATATATTAGGGGGCATCTATTATAGCATCATTCAATGCTCCTGTAGTTATGATGCTCTTATATGGCCCTGGGAAACCCTTTCCCATTTAGACTTGATCACTTATTAAAAAACAATTTTTTAAATTCCATACGCGACTCTACCCTAATAAAAGTGGGTGTACACCCATGTACCATAATACCAAACCCACGTACATAAATTAAAATATGAAAAAAATAAAATATTTCCCATTTCTCGGGTAGGATTTACAGGTTTCACCAAAATCCCACCTACAGGACCCCATAGCCTAACTGAATAAATTGATCTCTGGTGGTATTTATACACCTCATGGGAAGGCCTAAAGGAGAGAAGGAGATAGGATATCGACATTATAGTCCCTTTGTCCCATATAAGTTTTGATTTTCCCTGTTCCTTCTACACTCCTAGTCATAGGAAACCCTTGTTTCCTTGCAGAGATGTTCATCTTCCATTATATGACATCCTTTTTCACATGTTGAGAGGTGATCTTTGAGGCTTGGGTTGGATGGATCCAGAGGAAGGTTTCATTGGTGCCATGTTCGGATCAGGTTGTATTCTTCCACTCCTATTTACTGATATCAATAAATAAGCTCCGTCTTGTTCTCGAAATGTTATGATATCATGTTTTTTATAGTTCATGTCTAATATATCATGCTTTATATGTTGATGATTTATGATATAACATGTTTATTATGCACATTCTTTGAACTACTTTCTATGTATATACTTCTCTAAATTGTCTTGTAGGTTTGGTCACTTTGGAAGAAGTAGAGGGTTTGGACCCTACGGGATCGACATCAAATGCAAGACCTCTGGGTACTCTTCACAAACCAAACTTTAGTAGTTCTCATAGTTTGCTTGCTTGAATATATGCTTCTTGTTGATAGTCTGCCTGTGATTTGTTGAGGTTGTCAACCCTTCCCTTAGGGAGGTTTTTCCCGCAAACAATCCCTTCCAAATTTGTAGTTCCAATTCCATTTGAGCTAGAAAAAGAAAGGGTTAGGACCCATAGGTGGATGAAAATTGAAAAATCCAAAGGAGTGGAAGATGTAGGGATAATGGAGAAGACAATATAGAAAATAGGAGAGGAGATGGCTAATTTGAGATTCAAGGAATATACTATGAGGGAGTAACTGCAAACAAATAATAGTAGGTTAAGGACCAACTGCAAAAGAAAGAGGAGTAGAATGCCACCATGGAAAGCTTGGCCATGGAAACCATTCAAGGTAGGAACCCATCAAAGACCTATTCAATATTCCTAAAGGAACAAGGGCTCCAATTTCAGATCAATACCTTGGCATAAGATGACTCCTTTCCCTTCCAATATTATAGATAATTTATTGAGTTTTGTAATACAACTAGTATGGGGGATAGAGCCAAAATGTCTAAATTTTGTATGCATAACTTGATACTAACTGACATGAACCTTTGGGATCAAAACTCAAGAATGAGAGATGTATAATTAATGGCATTGGCCTCTTGGATTACCCATGAAGAATCCATGTCTGAGGAGATAAAAAAGGTCATGACTAAGGAGGCAAATGAACCTTTATGGATTAGAGAAAAATTGAGAGGACCTCATCTTGTCATCAATAACCATAGACTCATTTATAGAGATCCTACACTAGCCTCATCCTACATGGATAAGTAAGAACAAGCCATCCTACACTTCAAATCTACTTTTAGGTTATAAGCATGTCAAAGGAGGTGGCACACGTTACCACATAGTTTGAGAATGAAAGAGTACCACTCCCTAGAAAGGCTAAGGAATGCCTTAGAAAGGACACCTTTGTATAATATAATAGTTCATAGGTTGAAAATCAATTGGATTGGGCTTAATTTCAACCCTCCTATGATATTGGGATTACAGGAAAGACGAGAGTAAGCAGAAGAACAAAGAGAATGGACAAAGATAGAAAAGAATGAAGTTTCCACACTAAAGAGGGAATTACATTTGAGGTACCTTAGGATGTCAGGGAGGCCATAAGGGCCATGGATGAGATGCAATTATGTGACTAAGTTTCTTAGAGGATGAGCCAAACTTTCAGTAGGGGTTATGATGGGCCTCCTAAATAGGTACAAATCAAAGTCCATCTGGCCATCCTTCAACATATTTTTACTTCTCTCTTTGCATTTGATGACATCTTTTTGAGATATAAAGTGTTCATTAGGAATGTTAAGGAATATTCGTTATATCATATAACCTAACATGTTGAGTATGTAGGGAAAGGGGAATTTATTGTGTAGGAGTACGTTGGAGACCAGATGGGGGAAATGTAGGAGGCTCATTCCATACATTAAATCACCTACAACTCAATTGGCTATTGGAAAGTTACTAAACTTAGTGGCTGTGAGAATATCAGGAGACTAGATCCACTTTTATAGGGGTTTTCAAGAAAATTAACCATCCCTATAAGGAGGCCACCCTATCGCTCATTTTTTTCTAAATAAAGTAGCCTGGGAGCTTAGTAGGATTCAACTTTATAAAGAAAGATAGTGATTGTTAGAGCTAGAGTTTGCTACTTTTTTATTTCCATTGCCATGTTATTCATTTGAACAATTTCTTAGATCAATGAAAAGCATATTGCTACCTTCAGCCTTAATGTGTTTTAAGGGAGTTGAGTTCCCTTGGGTTAGGGACCAACCCGAGCACGCAAAACCCTCTCTTGTATATTTTTGTTATGCATTTATTTTTCTATACTCAGCTTAGTTGTCTCTTTTTTGCAAAATCTATATTTATGAAAGAGTTTTTCCTCTATATATTTATCAATAATTCCTCTTGAGAAGCTTGGTTGTAAGATCTGTAGGGACAAGCACAAAAATATAGTCTTTCTTTTGCATTATGATTTTATGCAATTAGTATTTTTATCAGTCTGTAGATCATGATGTTGTTTCTAGTTGAATAATCACTTTGTGTGCAAGTGAAATCTATTGACTGGTAGGGCACAATGGAATAATTTCCATTTCATACACTCCATCTTCCCTAGCACCCACCTTTCATTTCCATTCATTCCTTTAAATTGTCTGCATACAAAAAGTTACACTACAGGGTTACAAGAGACCATTAGTTTGACTTCTACCTTATTCAAGATGGGCTATTGAGTATGAATAAGATTGAAAAATTCCTTGACACCCTTCCCCAAAATTATACTATATTTCCCCACCATAACATCACTTTTATAGCTCTTAGAATTCTTTCAAATGAAATCCCGTAGAAATATAGGGCATCCTGTAGCATCCTATAACAATCCTGTAACATCTTGTAGCACGTCATAAAATCCACTAGAATTTGACCATAATTTCTTCTTAAACCTAATTTTTTATTGTTACCTTTCCACAACATCTTCCAGGCCTTGGAAATAAGTTTGATGATATCAGAGACATTTTGGAAATATTCTTTTCATCACTGTGGTTTTATTTCTACAATTAGGGTTAGTTGTTTTGGTTATGAATTCAACAACATAGAAATAATTTCCATTGATTTTCCTTGAGAGCTTGTTGGGTTTTTCAAGTAGACTAGAATTTTCTTTGACTGCAATAGTTTAGGTTTTATTTTGTTAGTGCCTATTAGTCATGTCAGTCACCAGTGATCAAATGTGCTCGTACAAATTTTTTTGTTAGGGTTTCAGGTCAAATTTTTATAGTTTCAAAGAGCTATTCAATAAAAAAATTGGTCACCAGTTAGGAAGGTCAGTCTCTACTATTGTTTTTAGTTCCATGGTCAAAGAACAACATCTTGGTCAACTCAAATCATTGTTAGAAGAGTCCCATAGTCATTATGGTCATAATTCACCTAATAATCCCATGCTAGGTCACCACTAAGTCAATAGGTTAATTTATGAAAACTAGCCATTTCACCATTAAAATCCATTTTGCAAAGGAATAGTAGAGGTTAAGTTGGAAATCAAGGTTTTAAATCATGCTTTTATTTCATTTTCTTAAATTAAATACTTTCATAAAGGTCATGAAGCTGCAAAGTGTCAAAATCAAGTTACAAATGTTATGGTGGGTCCACTACCACTTGTAAAGAAAAATCAATTTCCTCAAGTTATAAAAGACTTCCACGCACTCTCTATTTTCTCATTCCATTTTCCAACATTCCACTCCATCCAATCAAGTCGCAATCTCTAGGCAAGGATAGGTTTCTGCGTGTCAAAGTCAAGTTCCTCTTTTGTGCTGCGCAAATTACCCTATTGTGCTACGCAAATGATTGACAGCTGCTCCATTTTCATTGCAAGGCTGTAAGCTTCTTACAGTGATTTCTTCCACCAGTTTCAGAGTGTGCCACAAAAA
Organism: Pinus taeda; assembly: GCA_000404065.3. Taxonomy (NCBI): domain Eukaryota; kingdom Viridiplantae; phylum Streptophyta; class Pinopsida; order Pinales; family Pinaceae; genus Pinus; species Pinus taeda. Next base: position 30,170 of record APFE031250506.1, read on the forward strand.
ATATAGCTTGGTGATCTCTCATAAAGCTCATTAATCTCTTAGTTCTCTTAATTGTGATTGCTAGGCTTCATTTCCCTCTCCTAGGGTTTTGAAACCAGTATTGAAATATTTCATGATTTCCATGTTGAATTGTTGTTAAAACTTATATCCTACTGTTCACACACCTTCACCTATCCTAATCATACCTTCCTAAACACCCTCCATCAAACCCATCCTCAAATTCCATCATTTTCACCCAAATCCTAGACAAAGCACACTTTCTAAGCCATTGGATTGTGATTCTCTTGTTTGAAACCCTTCCACTCCCCCAAATTCTAAATTTCCACTTTCCTTAGCTCCCTAAAATCCCTCACTATCCCCCCAAATTTTCCTAGAATTTTTCCATTTCCATGTCCTTTCATTTCCCTAAATTTCCTCATAGCTATAAAAAATCCCCTTTTTTCCTACAAGCAAAACCCTAGTTTCTATCCTAAGAGCTAGGCGTTGTCATGGACTCCAAAACCTCTGAACAAAAGAGGCATAGAGGAGGATAGATCATCAAATATGAACCCACCTCAACTCATGAGATATTGTCATCTCGCTTCATCAGAAAATCATTTGAAGATGCAGGTTATCCTACCTTTTTCCATAAAGTTGAGAAATTGAAGTTTCATGATCAACTGACTAGTGATTTTGCCACCAAACTAAGAAAGGATAAAGTGACTATAGTAGGAGTTGAATTCACTGTTTCAAGGAAACTTATCTCCACAACCACAGGGATTCCAAAAAATGGAGAAATTTGGTTCAAGAAAGAAGACATTGGCATTTAGAATTACAAGATGTACCTAAAGGCACCATATAAGGCAACTCCAAAACATGTGTTTCCATTCATAAATTTGCTGGAAAAATATGCCCCTCTCATGAAATTTATCATGAAGTACTTTACATGCGAGGGCAGGTATTCAAGGTTGTATAAGTACCACATGAGGCTTTTGATGCATTTTACCGATGTTCAACAACTCAATTTGTCTCACTATCTGTATAAAAGGGTAATAAAAATGATAGAAAAGGTACAAAGGCTAGAATAAAATCACCATAATGGTATATTTCATCATGGCTTAGTGAAAGTGTTAATTTTCCATCAATTAGCATAGGTAAATTTGTCTTTGGATGACTTTTCAAATTCATATTTTCCTCCATCTTCTCTATGTCTAGTGATGAATCAACACCTCCAAACTCACAAGTGTAGCAAGAGGTTGCTTCTTCAAGAAGACCTACCAAGAGGAAATACAGGATAGAAGTGGTTAAGACATACTCCCGAGGTGATAGGCTTGTGTTTACTCCAAAGATTGTTGGAAGGGTCAAACTTACTATAGGTGAACAGAGAGCATCCTCGCAGCATGAGGAATTCACTCATCCAGGTACAAATGTGTCAGAGGTGGAGAAAGGCCATGATGACAGAGTTGAAAGTAAAATCATAAGGGATAAGAAGGCTGAGATCAAAAGGTTGGATGACAAGTTGACAGAGGCAAATGATTTAATAACATGCTTGCAACAAGAAAACATGCAATTGAAAGTAAATCAAATGATCCAAGACCAACAAGCATCATATTCAAAGAAAGAGGATGTAAAGGGAAAATTAATGGCTTGGTTGAAAGTTTTAAAAGGCAAAGGAAAGCAAAGCACATCAGGGAGACCAAGAACAAGAGTCTCCAAGAGAGCCCTTGAGCTACAAAAAGAAGTTTCTCCACCAAGAGGATAGATCACTGTAGATGACCTAATCACTAGAGAGATCAATGCAGACAGAGCATTTTGGCTTGATAAGGTCAATGGACACCTGGAGAAGCTCCTTAGGAAGGAAAATAGGGGCAATAAATTGCAAAGGCATATGGCTATGCATTACTACACAAGAAACAAGGTATCCTAAGTCAGAATCAAATATTTGAAGAAGAAGCTTAAGGAAACCCTAACAAGCCAAAAGGACAAAGAAAAGCTTGATCTACTTGCTAAGGCCTCTCTCATGGCATAAAATATCATATGATGGCTTTGCTTGGAAATTTTGAGAAGATTTTGATGGTTTTTGGCCCGTTTTAAAACACAGAGGCAACTATTTGTGCAATGCCTTGGTGTCACGCTTTCTCCGCAACCATCCAAATGCAAAAAAAATATATGACTGTATAGATAATCATCCCTACATGTTAGATATCTACTTTGTCAAGTTTGTTAGTGGAAAAACTGGGAGAAAATGCTAAAAAATAGGTCAAAAAATCACTTTCTGCCACAATTTTGAAACATGCGTTGTGGAAATAGGAGTAGTCTTGGGAAAAATTGTTTTCTTTTAGGTGGGGTGTCCAAATCACTTGCTTGAGTAGTCAAATGACAACTAGACACTCACATATTTCCAACGAGCTATCAAGTTCTCAATTTGGAGTATGGGAAGGCCTCCAAAATCCTCTTGCAAGATGGCGTTGTGCAAATGCCTGAGTGCGCTTCGCAGATGCCTATATGTGCTATGCAAATGTTTGTAACAATGTTTCTTAGCATGTCTTCGCCAGATCTTGGTTTGATGATGTAATTTCAGTATTTTTAAGTTTACATGATGTAATCTTGAATAAATTAGCATGATAGGTTGTTTTTATGTTTAATTAGGCCTCATAAATGAAGCAAAACTCAAATCAAAGTCTAAGAGAAGAGTTTGTTTTTGACCTTATCACTCTCACTTGTTGGTTGAGATATTCTTGGAAAATGTTCCACCACTTGGGGATTCGACCCCTGAAGGTGAGGAAATTATTTATCTCTGTATATATGTATCATTTCTCATTTAGAGAGAGGGGTTGGACATCAGAGGAGAGAATTTGTATCTAGTGCTTTCACTCAGTTAATCAAAGGAGCAGTTGCAACTATTTTTCAAGAATTCATGTGCAGTGAGTTTTTGATGTTGTTTTCTTTCTTTGTCAATTTATTATGAATGAATCCATCTTCCTTAACATTTTTTTCTTTCCTTAGTGATTTTCCTTACAGTGATGTAGGCATAATTCTAAATATTTAAAGCTTTGTTTATGTGGAAAATCATTTCTATGTTTCCTTCTTCTAGATTAATGAATTCATGGCACACATCCTCATTATGACCTTCTAAGATTCTCAGAACCTACACTACATTGAACAAACCCTCAGATCCATCACAAGACATTGTTATCTTGCTCCTCATGCCTTCTATTGAAACCCTTTGACGCCTTGACCTAGTTGCTTTTTCTCATCCTTGATCCAACAATCCAAAAACCCTAAATTTCCAAAAACCCATATGAAACTATTATATCTAGCCTAAAATCCATTTTTCTTCTAGTCTTTGGCTGTGATCTCATAGAGAGATCCCTCTCTGGTTTGGTAGGGCTAGCTACCAAACTGAAAGCTTGGTCTGTGGTTACCTTCGTCAATTCCTCTCATCTTGGGACATTTTTGAGGGTAACATTTTTGCGTCGTTGCCGAGGAAACAACTAATATATCATTCTTGGGATTCATTCAATTAAAGCATTCAAGACTGGTTCTATAATTGGTTATGTAGGCGACAACTTCCAATATCTATAGAAAGGTTGATTTAAGAAATTATATCAAGTTTAAGGAGTAAAAGTTATGGTTCCTAAAAGACATACAAGGTCAAACCCTAACTCAAATCTACCTTCTATAGTTGATGACCCAGAAAATCTACTTAGGAAACTCAAGTCACCTATTCCTAAAAGTATAGCTCGAAAATTAGAAAGGACTACTTCTTTTCCTAAAAATTTATTCACTGTTGAGCATCTTTCTTTTGATATTCAGTTTGAGCTATCTCTTTTTAGATCAAAATCTGAGTCTTGCCTTTTTGAAGTGGTACTTGATCCTATTCAATTTGATTCTCATCTCTTTTCTTCTAAATCTCTCTTTTCTAAAGTTAATCAAGAGTTGTGGTTAAACTTTGATAAACTCTAGAGTCTAGCTGATCAACTTCAAATCACCACTGAAAAAGCTTACATCCAATATTAGCTTGAAAAACTAGTTGCTGCTTCATCCTCTACTGCACCTCTGAATACATCAACTACTTCAACTCTTTTTACACCACCTCCACTAGTGTAATCATATTTATCTACAAAACCTATAGTAGTACCTCTACTACATCTTCCAACAGTCATGGCACGATTTTCCCCTCTAATCTTACCTACTCAACTTGCTGCTCTACCTCAAAACTATGGCCAAAGACTCCCTCTTTTTGATGGAAGTTTAGAAATTTTAGGCCAACAACATGTTGATCAATTGGTAGATTTTATCGATATTGAAGAGATTGATGAAGAATATGCTAAGATGAGAATCATAGCTCGGAGTTTTTCAGGAGATGTCAAGAAATGGTTTCACAGTTTGGATTTTAATTCTATCAATAACTCTTAGCAGTTGATGAGTTGTTCTTAGCACGATGGGAAGAAAAGAAAAATCCACTGTAGATTTTGGCTGAGTACAATTCCATGAAAAGAAACCCAAACGAGACAGTGCAAGAATACACAACAAGGTTCAATATGGTGTATAATTCCATTCCTGACGATATGAAAGCTCCTCTTGGTTTAGCACTTCTCTACTATCCTGATGCCTTCGACCTAGACATAGTATATACGATTAGGGAGATAGATCCTGCAACTCTAGAAGAAATGCAGTGAAATGTAGTAAGTGTGGAAGCTAATTTGCTCATCAAGAAATCTAAAACAAAACCTGAGAAACCTGAGAAGAAAGTTTCATTTAAAGAAGAGTCCTCTTCATCTTCAGATGTAAAACTTGACACTCTGATAAAAACTATGGAAAGAATGATGGACAAAATGTCTATAGTAGATTGACAAGCGGAGCCTTCATTAAGGAATCCAAATTATCGAGGAGAGCAGTAGCAACAATTCAGAAATAAGCAGAAAGAGCAGCGAAATCAGGATCCTCAAGGACAAATAAGAACTCCATTTTAGCAAAATTACACCAAATGACAGGAAGAAGATGAAGAAGAAATTGTTGAAGCAAATCATTTCTTTGAGGAAGATGAGCCACCTGCTTTTCTAACTGAGGAAGATCAGTTTTATCAAGAGTCTTTTATACTAAGTGTTCAACAACTTGTACTTGCAAATGATGATCTATGGGTAGTGAAAATCGAAGAATACCAAAGAGGATATCATAATGTTCTCATCCATTTGAAGAAGCAGTACAATTTAAGAAATATAAATGTACTTGTCACATTGAATCTGAAAAGGTAGAATACATAGAAATATACACAAGGCAAAGAAACAACCCCTGCAGATCAAAATAAAGAAAAGGATATTGTCATATTGAGTTGGGATAAAACCAATGAAGCCTCTACCAGCAATGTGAGGAAGGATAAGGAGGTTCAAAGTGAAATTCATGAGAAGGAGTCTTAAGCTAAAGGGTAGATTGAAAAGAAGGACATCATTGTAAAAGAGGCAGATAAACAATCTAATCTATTTAGTTTAGAGAATGAAATTTCCAAATTAAAAGTTTCAATTCGTCTAACTGAATTAGTAAAGAATGATAACTATAAGTTTCAGATTGCTAAAATGTTGAAGGTAGACTAGATGTCAGACACAATTAATGTTGTCGATGATGAGCCTACAATTCTGTTTGGTCCAGCCTTAGAGGGAAGCCCCAAAGATAGTGAAATCCCACATTTCTATCTTAGTCTGAAACTTCATGATTTTATCCTCCACAATGCCATGCTAGATTTCGGTGCCTTGCATAACCTTATGCCAAAAGTTATTATGGACAAGCTAGGATTGAGTATCACCCAACCTTATCATGACCTCTACTCATTTGATTCAGGAAGAGTGAAATGTCTTGGCCTGTTACATAGTATTTTGTCACTGGCCCCACATCCCCTGATCCTGGATAAAGTCGTCCCTGAATGACATCTGCTCTTTGTCATATACCAAAATATGTGTCCAAACCTTCCATATTACCCAAGAAGATTGCCTAAGCTCATTAATCTTGAAGTTGACCCCTTTTTACCCATGTTTCAAGATCATTGTAGGACATCAATATCCTGCCTACGATGATGGCCCAAAGTGAACGAGAACCTCGCGACATTGTCGCAAGAGTACATCTATTCTCAGCAATGGCCAAATTTTAGGGATCATCGTAGGTCATCAGTATCCTGCCTGTGACGATGGCCCTGAATGCACTAATTCCTCGCAATTTCACCTCTGAGTCTCAGTTCTTGACTTGCGACAACCCAGACATGGTGAATTAGTTCAAACAGAATGCTTCTAGGTGGTTCTAGAGCTGGTTGTTGGGTCAAAGAAGTTTGCCTTTCCTCATTTGAGATGGTGGTTCCGCCTTTTAAGTAACCTCCCATGAAGACAAACTTCCTCTCCCCTCATTTGTGGAGGCTTCTCCTCTTATAAAAGCATCCTCCATGGCTATGATTAGCTAGTTCTTGGGAGTGAGAAAGTTAACTAGTTCTTAGTTAGCTAGTTCTTGGTTTGTTGGATTGATAGCTTACAGTTTGGATTGTTGATAGCCTAGCAATAGCTTGTGAGGTATGAGAATATCCTTTCATGTTGTGGATTGATAGTGTGAAATGGTTTTGTAAGAAGGAAGCCTTGTTGAGATTGCTTTAGTTTCATACTTATGCTTTTGGGTGAAAGAGAGTCATCAGTCTTTCTGGGAGACCTTTGAGAGTGAATGCTTATGGAGACATACTAATCAGACCCTTCAAGGAAGCTTGCGACGTCAAGGCGTGGTTGTAAGCTTTACTGTTGTTTATATTAATACAATTAATGGTTATTTCCTATATCATGTATGAAATGTATGTTGATAGCTTATGGTTCCTTGACTCTATAAGTAGATAGTTCGTTGTTGTGCTCTATTATGTGTTTTGTCGTTTTCATATGTTGTTTCAAGTGAATCATCCATTAAGGAGAAGAAAGCGATAGCTAAAGCGACGTGACAAAGACTTCATCGAACACCGATATAAGGTAGGCCTCTTCAATAATAACTATTTAAGGAATTAGCTATTGGCTTTGTCCTACTGTGACTAGACCCACTCTATGGCTAGAGGGGTTGTCTCTGTCTGTAGAGGGAGCATACATGCATCACATGGCCTTATCAAAGACTTAGTAGTGTCCCTAGACCAAATTCCGGCCAAGAATGTGTTGATGGGCGTAGTGGTCACTGATATTCCTCCTTGGTTTGGTATGTTGCTCTCACGTTCTTGAGGGCCAAAGCTGAAAGGAACTTTGCAACTTGATTTTTCATATGATATTATACCAGTATTTGGGCAGCCTAGAAATTCTACCGGGAGAAGAAGATGAAATTCATGATTAGTAGCAAAGAAAAACCAATTAATCACCCCATCCATGTTGTACATATCGATCTAGACTGTTTCATTTTGTATGGTGATATGAATCCAATAGATGATGATAGTCAGCTTGTAGAAATTTCAGAAGTTTTAGATGTTATAAGTAGTGTACAAGAAGTTTTGACTGTCGAAGCAAAGGAAAATAATGAAGAGTGTTTGCAGCTAGAAAATTCCCTTGAAAAGATTGCCGAGTTACTGCAGAAAACAAAGATTATTGAGACAATGAGTCATCCTCCAAAAAATCAAATAGTTCAGCCTTCTGAAGTTCTTTTTCCGGATGAAGAAGATGGTCTTTGGACTATGGAGTTTGATGGTGCATTGGGGAAACAAGGACCTGGGATTGGCATGTGGATTCACGGTCCACTGCATCATTCATGTAAAATTCCACGCAATGTAGGAATGAGTTCTTATAAGTTCGCCTTTAATTGCTCAAATAGTGAGGTGAAGTACAGAGCACTGATTACTGGCCTTAAAATTATGAAAAATTTGGGAGCAAAGAAAATCTCAGTTTATAGTGACTTTGAGTTGGTAATTAAACAAGTGAAAGGGGAATACCAAGCCAATCATCCAAGAATGAGGGCTTATCACAATGCTATCCTTGAAATTCTTAATTTTTTTTTCTTCAGAATATACTCTATCTTTGATTCTTAGAACTCAGAATATTATATCTGATTCCCTTGCTAATGCAGCTAGTATGGTTAAGATTCCCATCCACTTCAATGAGAAGTATTCAATTCATGTTAAACACTGCCCAACTATCCCTGATAATATGAGATACTGGAAAGTGTTTTGGAATGACAAACAAATAAATAATTTTCTGCAGATGGAAGATGAATTCCTGAATTCCCATATTGATGATGCATATGATGAGAATGATCCAAAAATTCAAGCAACCAAGATTGAAATATTGTAGCTGAAAGACAATAACATTCCACGAGGTATCGTACCTTTGTAAGAGTTATTTGATTGTGATGATGTTGCTAAAAAACCTACTATGGTTCCCACAGAGAAAGGTTTTGAAAATGTGAACATTATACAATAGACAAGCATAAGATGGTCAAATTTTCAAAGTCTCTATCTCCTGAGATGAAAAGTAAGTACATTGATTTGATGGTAGATTTCTCTGATGTGTTTGCTTGGGAATATTCAGATTTAAAGGTGTATGTTAAGAACATCATTCAACACACTATACTGGTTAAGCTTGATCAAAAGCTATTTCACTAGAAGCTGAGGAGGATTAATCCTAAGCTGCTTCCATCCATCGAAAAGGAGGTAAATGAGATTTATAAATATGGTATTATAGTTCCTATTCAATTTTATGAATGGATGTCCAATCTTGTGGCAGTGAGAAAGAAGACTAGGGAGATTCATCTTTGTATTGATTTCAGAAACTTAAATAAAGTATCATTGAAGGACAATTATCCCCTGCCAAAGATGGATCGTATCCTTTAGAGGGTAGTTGGGTGTCCTAGGATGTCATTGCTTGATGGATATTCTAAGTACAATCAAATTCTAGTACATAAGGATGATCAGTTGAAAACAACCTTCACAACACCATGGGGTACATTCATGTACGCCAAGATGCCATTTGGATTAAAGAATGAAGGAGTGACTTTTCAGTGAGCTATGGATATAGCTTTCACCAATGAAAATGATGTATTTCTGGTTATTTATTTAGATGATCTCACATTTGTTTCTAAATATAATGAAGACCATTTACTTCATCTAAGAATTATCTTTCAGAAATGCAGAAAATTCGATATATCACTTAATCCAAAAAAGAGTTTATTTTCCATGGAAGAAGGTAAGCTGCTGGGGCATATTATCTCCAAGGATAGCATTCGTATTGACCCTGCAAGATTTGAAGCCATTCAACAATTATATTTCCCAAGGAACAAAAAAAAATTTAGTCATTTAATGGGAAAATCATTTTTTTTAGGAGATTCATCCCCAACTTCGCTGAACATTTGAGAGAAATGACAGACATGTTGAAAAAGGACAGCGAGGTAAGATGGTCTGTAGATGCCAATAAGTTTTTCAATGCAGTCAAATTTACATTATCTATTGCTCCTACTTTAATCAATCCTGATTATACTTCAGATTGCATCATATTTTCATTCGCCTCTGAACATACCTTATTAGCGGTCCTAATGCAAAAGAAAGATTATAAAATGAATAGCCTATAGAATTTTTCAACCAAACAATAAGGGACACAACACTAAAATACAATATAATTGAGAAGCAGGCTTGTCTTTGGTGAAAGCGCTCAAAGATTTATGAGTATACATTATGCATTGTCACATCATTGCTTATGTTCTGACAACAACAGTAAAAAAAGTTCTTATGTAGACAGATTCAGAAGGTAGGTGGGGAAAATGGATCGTAGTCATGTTAGAATATGATTTGGAGATAAAGCCAACAAAGCCCATCAAGGGAAAAGGTTTGGCCTAGCTCATGGCTGAATCTAATTTTCATGCATTAGATATCAATTTGATTGCTTCCCTTTCTAAAGAGGAAGTAGAAGACTCACAGTTACAGGTGTCCGACATGTTCACTTCATCTCCATGGTACTCTGACATAGTTTATGTATTGCAACATTTAAATCCTCCATCGGAAGTGCCCAAAGGTAAAAGTAGATCCTTAAAGTTGAAAGCTTAAAAAATACTATATTCTTGATGATGTTTTGTTTTGGAGGGATCCGGGTGGTATATTGTTGAACTGTCTAGTTGAAAATGAAGCAAAGGATCTAATGAGAGATTTCCACAAAGGAGATTATGGTGGCAACCTTTTCTGGAAAACCACGGAAAACAAAATTTTAAGAGCTTGTTTTTATTGGCCTACTCTTTTTTTTGATGTATATAAAATAGTGATGGGCTGTCATGAATGTCTGATTTTTTAGGGAAAAAGAAAACTCTTACCATTACCATTGCAACCTGTTTCAGTTATGGCTCCTTTCCAGCAATGGGGTCTTGATTTTATTGGGGAAATTCATCCTTCATCATTTGCACAACACAAATGGATCCTAACATCCACAGATTACTTTACAAAATGGATTGAAGCAATCCCAAGAAAGCAATCTACTGATTTTGTTATCATTTAGTTTATTGAATCTAATATCTTGTCTAGATTTGGCTGCCCACAAAAGATAATCACTGATAATGCTGTTGCTTTCAAGTCCAAGAAAATGGTGGAATTTTGTACAAAGTATCATATTGTATTGGGGCATTCTATTGCTTATCACCCACAAGGGAATGGTCTCGCTGAATATTTCAACAAATCTCTGATCAACATCATAAAGAAAGTTTTAGAAGTCAATAAGAAAAACTGGCATAAAAAGCTCATTAATGCTTTATTGGTGGACAGAGTTAGTACTAAAAATCCAATAGGTATGTCTCCTTTTCAGTTGGTGTATGGGGTTGATAATGTTTTTCCTTCATCTCTTGCTATCCCGGTCATGAAAATTCTGCAGGAATTGGACGTTGAAATAAATGATATGCAAAAAAGAATAAATCAGATGATCCATTTGTATCAAACTAGAGAAGAAGTTTTCCAAAATACTTCCAAACTTTAGGAAAGAACAAAAAATATTTGATTACAAGGCAAAATAAGACAATTTCAACCTAGGAGATGTGGTTCTTCATTTGGATGCAGGAAATGAAGAAAAGGGAAAATATGGAAAGTTTGAAAATTTATAGAAAGGACCATACAAAATCTGAACTTTCAGAGGAAAGAATGCTTATCTATTGGAGGAAATGAATGGGGAAGATTATTTGGGAGGAGCTATCAATGGTAGGCTTCTCAAGCACTACTATACCTGAAGATTTTCTGCAAATTTTCATTGCCATTATGTATACTAGTTTACTTTTCATGCCTAAGTGTGAAGTGGCTATCATAGGAGTTTGAAGCCCAAGGAGAAGACTGGAAGGCTTCTTTGATCAACTGTTGGTTTTATTTTTCTTTTAGGGGTCATATCATATCAGATAGTTAGTCAATTTTAGTTTGAGTCTAGTCTTTTTCATTTTGACTCCATTGCCCAATGAATAAGGCTACCTGGTCTATGGTGTTCTTGACACCTCCAAGGAGCTTCCATCCCCAACCGGAGCCAATGTTAGTGCTTTTCAGTCATGTCAGTCACCAGTGATCAAATGTGCTCTTGCAAAGTTTTATGTTAGGGTTTCAGGTCAATTTTTTATAGTTTCAAATAGATTTTCAATAAAAAAATTTCTCACCGGTTAGGAAGGTCAATCTCTATTATTCCTTCCAATTCTGTGGTCAAAGAACACCATCGTGGTCAAGTAAAATCATTGTTAGAAGAGTCCCATAGTCATTATGGTCATAATTCACCTAATAAGCCCATGCTAGGTCACCACTAGGTCGATAGGTTAATTTCTGAACACTGGTCATTTCATCATTAAAATCCATTTTATAAAGGAATAGTAGAGGTTAAGTTGGCAATCAAGGTTTTAAATCATTCTTTTATTTCATTTTCTTAAATTAAATACTTTCATAAAGGTCATGAAGCGGCAAAGTGTCAAAATCAAGTTACAAATGTTATGGTGGGTCCACTACCACTTGTAAAATACTTTCACTCACTGTCTATTTTCTCATTCCATTTTCCAACACTCCACTCCATCCAATCAGGCCAAAATTTCCAGGAAAGGATAGATTTATGCATGCCAGAGCTGAGTTCCTCTTTTGTGATGCACAAATAAGTTTGTTGTGCTACACAAATGCCTAACAACTACTCCATTTTCATTCCAAGGTTGTAAGCTTCTTGTAGTGATTTCTTCCACCATTTTCAGAGTGTGCTGTAGAAAATATAGGTTGGTGATCTCTCATAAAGCTCAATAATCTCTTAGTTCTCTTAATTGTGATTGCTAGGCTTCATTTCCCTCTCCTAGGGTTTTGAAAACACTCTTCAAAAATTTCATGATTTCCATGTTGAATTGTTATTAAAACTTGTATCCTATTGTTAATACACCTTGAGTTATCCTAATCATACCTTCCTAAACACCCTCTGTCAAACCCATCCTCAAATTCCATCATTTTCACCCAAACCCTAGACAGAGCACACTTTCTAAGCCATTGGACTGTGTTTCTCTTGTTTGAAACCCTTCCACTCACCCAAATTCTAAATTTCCACTTTTCTTAGCACCCTAACCTCCCTCACTATCCCCCCAAATTTTCCTAGAAATTTTCCATTTCCCTATCCCTTTCATTTCCCTAAATTTCCTCACAGCTATAAAAAATCCCCTGTTTTTCCTACAAGCAAAACCCTAGTTTCTATCCTAAGAGCTAGGTGTTGTCTTGGAATCTAAAACCTTTGAACAAAAGAGGCATAAAGGAGGACATATCATAAGATATGAACCCACCTCAACTCATGATATATTGTCATCTCCCTTTATTAGAAAATCATTTGAAGATGTACATTGTCTTACCTTTTGCCAGAAAATTGAGCAACTGAAGGTTCATGATCAACTGACCAATGCTTTTGCCATGAAACTAAGAAAGGATTAAGTGACTATAGTAGGAGTTGAATTCACTGTTCCAAGGAAACTTATCTCCACAGCCACAAGGATTCCAAACACTGGAGAAATTTGGTTCAAGAAAGAAGAAATTAACATTCAGAATTACAAGATGTACCTAAAAGCACCATATAAGGAATCTCCAAAACACGTTTTACCATTTAGAGCTTCACTAGAAAAATATGCCCCTCTCATGAAATTTATCATGAAGTACTTCACATGTGAGGCCTGGTATTCAAGGTTGTATAAGTACCGATGTTCAACAACTCAATTTGTCTCACTATATGTACAAAAGTCTAATAAAAATGACAGAAAAGATACAAAGGCTGGGAGAAAATCACCATAATAGTCTATTTCATCATGGCTTAGTGAAAGTGCTAGTTTTCCATCAATTAGCATAGGTAAATTTGTCTTGGGATGACTTTTCAAATTCAACTTTTCCTCCATCTTCTCTAGCTATGTCTAGTGATGAATCAACACCTCCAAACTGACCAGTGCAGCAAGAGGTTGCATCTTCAAGCATACCCACCAAGAGGAAATACAGGGCAAAAGTGGTTAAGACATACTCAGGAGGTGATAGGATTGTGTTTGCTCCAAATATTGTTGAAACGGGCAAGCGTACAACAGGTGAACGGAGAGCATCCTCACAACATGAGGAATTCACTCATCTAGGTACAAATGTGTCAGAGGCGGAGAAAGGCCATGAGGACAGAGTTGAAAATCAAATCATAAGGGATAATAAGGCTGAGATCAAAAGGTTGGAAGATAAGTTGATAGAGAAAAATGCTTTAATAACATGCTTGCAACAAGAAAACATGCAATTAAAAGTAAATCAAATGATCCAAGCCCAACAAGCACCCTATTCAAGGAAAGAGGATGTAAAGGGAAAATGAGTGGCTTAGTTGAAAATTTCAAAAGGAAAAGGAAAGAAAAGTACACTAGGGAGACCAAGAACAAGAGCCTCCAAGAGAGCCCTTGAGCTACAAAAAGAAGTTTCTCCACCAAGAGGACAAATCACTATAGATGACCTAATCACTAGAGAGATCAATGCAGATAGAGTATTTTGGCTTGATAAGGTCAATGGCCACCTCAGAAGATCCTCAGGAAGGAAAATAGGGACAATAACTTGCAAAGGCATATGGCTATGCATTACTAGATAAGAAACAAGGTATCCCAAGTCAAAAGCAAACATTTGAAGAAGAAGCTTAAGGAAACCTTAACAAGCCAAAAGGATAAAGAAAAGATTGATATACTTGCTAAGGCCTCTCTCGTGGAATAACATATCATATGATGGCTTCACTTGGCAATTTTGAGAAGATTTTGTGAAATTTTTGATGGTTTTTGGCTTGTTTTAAAACACAGAGACAATTATTTGCGTAATGCCTTGGCGCTGTGCTTTCTCCACAACCATCCAAATGCCAACAAATTTATATGACTGGATAGATAATCATCGCTACATGTCAGCTATCTATTTTTTAAAGTTTTTCAGTGACAAAGTGGGAGAAAATGCTCAAAAACAGGTCAGAAAATCACTTTCTGCCACAATTTTGAAATAGGCGTTGCGCAAATAGGAGTAGTCTTGGGAAAAATTGTTTTCTCCTAGCTGGAGTGTCCAAATCACTTGCTTGAGTAGTCAAATGATAACTAGACACTCACATATTTCCAACGAGCTATCGAGTTCTCAATTTGGAGTATAGGAAGGCCTAAAAAATCCTCCTACAAGATGGCACTGTGCAAACACTTGAGTGCGCTGAGCAAATGCCTATATGCGCTATGTAAATGCCTGTAACAATGTTTCTCAGCATGTCTTCGCCAGATCTTTGTTTGATGATGTAATTTCATTAGTTTTAAGTTTATATGATGTAATCATGAATACATTAGCATGATAGGTTGTTTTTATATTTAATTAGGCCTCATAAATGAAGCAAAACTCAAATCAAAGTCTAAGAGAAGAGTTTATTTTTGACCTTCTCACTCTCACTTGTTGGTTGAAATATTCTTGGAAACTGTTCCACCACTTAGGGATTCACCTCTTGAAGGTGGGGAAATTGTTTTTCTTAGTCTATATGTATCATTTCTCATTCAGAGAGAGGGGTTGGACATCAGAGGAGAGAATTTGCATCTAGTGCTTTCACTCAGTTAATCAAAGGAGCAGTTGCAACTATTTTGTAGGAATTCATGTGCAGTGAGTTTGTGATGTTGCTTTCTTTCTATGTAAGTTTATTATGAATGAATCCATCTTTATTAACATGTTTTTCTTTCCTCAGTGATTTTCCTTACAATTATGTAGGCATAATTATTTATATTAAAGATCTGTTTATGTGGAAAATCATTTCTATGTTTCCTTCTTCTAGATTAATAAATTCATGGCACACATGCTCATTATGACCTTCTAAGCTTCTCAGACCCTACACTACATTGACAAAAATCTTAGATCCATCACAAGACATTGCTCTCTTTCTCCTCCTTATGCCTACTACTAAAACCCTTTGAGGCCTTGACCTAGCTTCTTTTTATCATCCCTGATCCAGCAATCCAAAAACCCTAAATTTCCAAAAACTCATCCGAAACTATTATATCTAGCCTAAAATCCATTTTTCTTCTAGTCTTTGGCTATGATCTCATAGAGAGAGCCCTCTCCGGTTTGGTAAGGCTAGCTACCAAACTGAAAGCTTGGTTTGTGGTTACCTCTGTCGATTCCTCTCAGCCTAGGACATTGTGGAGGATAACATATTCCATGGTATTTACTTCATGCATCTAGATTATATATATATATATATATATATACTATTATTATATATATATATATATATATATTATATATATATATAATATATATATATTTTATATATATATTATATAATATATATATATTATATATATATAATTTTGTGTTATTTATTCCCTCAATAGATTAGGGTTTCTATTATAAGCATTTCTTTCATTGCAAAAAAATAAAAATTTCTTTTATGAAATAAGGCAAGCAATGTTCCAGTTATTTCATTTCTTGCAAAGTTAGATTCAATAAACTTCCTTCTTTGGGTTTTCAAAATGGTCTTTTCACACCTCAGATTGATTCATTGCCTTAGAGTAGCTTAGGTATAATCTCGCTTACTATGCATATAACATTGTCACCTCTTAAGTTTGTACGAACTCCGAATTGATAAATTAAAGTTGGTAGCCTTAGGAGTTACAACATTCTTGCTGTAATACTAGGACTCATGAAGATGTGAGCAACATGTTTTTAGATTTGATAAGAGAAGAGGAATGGAGAGAATTGGTTAGAGGTGGATATGGAGAAACTCGAAGAGGCACCAAGAGCTTTGGATACTATGTATATAGCTTGAGTTATCGCAAGAGGGATGTGTGATTGATTTGATGATTAATGATTTTTAGGATTTGTTCATGGACTTGAAGTTGGAGCAGACAATGGAGTTTCTAGATGGACTTCATTTTGAGGTCTTTTCAAGTTGGAGGGCATGGGATTCCTTTGTTCAAGACAGATGTGTGGATGGATCGATGTTCTAGAAGTGTAACGCTTAGACTATGGGGAGAGTTTCTCAATGATGATTGGATGGTGACATCGATATTTGTGGATGAGTGTGTGATAATTTTCTAGTAGAAATGACTAATGAAAACATGAGGATGTGTATTCTCATGAGTTGGGTGTGATGGTTGAACTAATCACCCAATTAGTTTGAGTGACAAGAGATATTAGTGCACAAGACATGTCAAATTTATGTGAGTATAGTAGAAAAGTTCACAGGTGGCTTAGCACATGGATATTACAATGGTCAACATGATGGTAGTTTCAACTTGATACATAGAATACAGAATTTGGAGGGAGGTTCCTTCTGTGATGACTTTGGGAAGTGGGGATACTTATAACATATTGTGATTGATCACTTGACCATAGGACATTGCGGGAGTTCATTTACATATGGCCTACTTTATAAGAGAGAGTATGGATAGAGATATATTTGGATGCTAGGGTTTCTAGGGGACTCCTAGGAGGAGGTGTTGGGGTGGACAAGATATTGGAGACTTGGATATGCTTTTCCACATTGATGCTTTAGTTGGTGTCTTGTTGGTTTGATTTTTCTAGCTATACTATTGTCGAGGATGATAAGGCTCATCAATAGGTACATTATAAGGGTCATGATGCCATCCTCCAGATTTAGAACTATCTCTTTCTCACATTTATTTACATTTTTGTTATATTATGCTTAGTGAGAAGGATAATTTTATTTACTTATTTTATTTATTTATTTATTATTATTATTATTATTATTATTTTTAATGTCATGTGGTCTAATATGGTTTAATTGTAGGAAATGGAGCAAATTTTGAGATGATTTCTATGCAGGGGCTCAAAGTAGATAACAAGGAGAGAATCTAGGGTGTTTTCCACCTCTTTAACTTCCTAAATTAGCACAGATGACAACACTCTCTCTCTCATCAACTCGAGGTCATTGGTAGCCAAGCAAGTGAAAGTAATGAGGTCATTGGAAGCCAAGCAAGTGAAAGTAATGAGGAACAATATTCACCATTCTCGAGTTGTGGGAGACAAATATTCCTATTTTTTAGGGAGCTGCTAGTAGCTACCCTCTTATATAAATAAGCATGTAAAAGAGCTCATTAGGATTTGAGTTTTGTTTTCAGCTAGGTAGCTATTGAGCTCAAGAACTTGGCACTATTATTTTTTACTGTTATGTGATGTATTAGACAATTATTCAAAGATAATGAGAAGTTGCTTATTGATTCATCGCTAAGTTAGTTCCAGAGGGATGAGGCTCTTGAGTTTGGGCCCAACCCCAGTGGCTTAGGTCCCTCTTGTGTATTTGTATCTCTTTTAGTTCATAACACTTCTAGTTTCTTGCATTTCAATAGAGAATAATCCATCAAAATCTATGATTGTAGCCTTTAGCTCATCTCTCTCATGGGAGCATGAATAGAAGGATTTACAACCACAGTCCAAAAGTATTATGTTTATGATTTCTTGGAAGAAGATTTGTGTTATTCATATTTTTTTGCATGTTCCTGTTGTATCTTAGGAGTTGGTTTATTGATTAGATCAGATTTTTGGCATAGATTAGATAGCATTTAAATTCAACTCATTTTTTACACTACTAGTTGTTTCATTTTGTCAATGATAAATGGGTATATGCATGTGATGACTCTAGGGTTGTTTGGATCTGCAGGCAAGGGCACCTTCACCACCTCCATCTAGGACTTCCTAACCTTCTCTTGTGAACCCAAAATTTTGTCCTAAAATTTTTGTCCATGAGATCGTTTTCCTAGGACCAGCGAGAGCATCCCTCCTAGTGAAAAATAGGCCTTCAAAAGGCTCTGAGTTTGGATAGGGGCTTTGGCCACCCTTCACTCATTTACCTCAACCTCCATCCACCTTTCCATACCTTAAAACCATCATTTCCACCTCTTAAACCTTCTCGACATCTTTCCTATAGCATTACATGCCTTCTTGTAGCAATACAAAGCACCTATAACAACCTCTTGTAGGACATTTGTAATAGTCTTTTTCTTCACCAATTTTGATAATTGTTACAATTTTGACTTAATTTAGAAGGATGTTGACCCCTAGCTATGACTTCATGATCAAGGGAATCTCTTAGGCCACTCCAAACCCTCCTTTTCCTTCACATCAAAAACATAATAATGCTAGTTTCCTTATCACAATTTTTTCACAAATAGAACATTGATTTACATGTAAGTGTGACCTAGTTAGATGATACATAGAATCTTTAATTATAGTTTGGTAGGTTAGCTTCTTTTTTGCAAATAGATTTGATAAATAGATGGATGATTTCAAGATAATGTTGCTTCCTTTCTGCAAGTAGTTTAGCTCTTGCCTTTTCATGAATTGTTTTTATGGCATGTGCAAGTTGAAGTTCAAAACATTTTTCTCTTCATAGTTAGAGGTAGCTATTAAATTGCACCTTCATTAGCTAGCTTTCATTCTAATTTAGTAGGAGGAATGGCCTTGGAACACTATTGATCATATGTCCTATTTGAGGGTGGAATGAGTAGAATATCATCTATTGTGCATATAGCACTGTCACCTCAAAGTTTGTACGAACCCCAGGTTGATAAATAGAGTTGAGGAGCCCTTGGGAGTTGCAACATTCTTGGTGAAATACCAAGGCTCGCTAGAGGACAACACTGATTTTCAAAGGGGGAGGATGTCAGATGCACATGGTGTTATATTTCACCTTAGAGAGAGAACAAAATCCATCTTAGAGAGAGATTGCATCATGTGTTCAATGCATGGTTGCGATCATATTTACAACATTTTGATGAGTATGGTGGATGAGAATGGGCATGGACTTGCCTTTGTGAAAAAATGGGCACTTGACATGAGTGTGAACTTCTATCCCTGAGCTATGGAAGAGATCACATCACTTGTTACATTCATCTTCTTGAAGAAAAGTGGCACAGTTGGACATAGGGTGGATTGGGGTCATTAGGGTGGAGGTGGATGAGCATGTTGGAGGACCTAGGGTTGAGTTCAAAGACACAAGGCAGTCTCTATATGGAATTAATAGACACGAGGAAAACTAAAATTGGATTGCCAACCCACAGGTTGTGTGCATAGGTCAACTAAGGTGGAATATGAAGGGTCTCGATCCTTTGCCTACCCTACTATCCACATAACCTCATATAAATGTGAAAATATGGATGGGAGAAAGGAAAAGAAGGAAAGGGGAGCTCAATTTTGATCCAAAACAAATATTTTAGGCTGAAATAAGGGGAAACTAGCCCACATGAGGATGGGGGAACCTTCCCATCTGTGAGGAAGAGGAAGGATAGGTCGAGGGGAAAAGGGTGGGTTTTAACATGGATTTCAGGTGTTGCAACATGGGGTTGATGAGTGTGAAGTGTAACGGGGTTAAAAGTATGTGGAAAAGAGTTTTAGGTATGAGAAAGGATAAGAAACAACCCGAAAGTAGCTATGTGACCTTAACAGGTGGAAAATTAGGGTGGAAGGAACCCGACTCATTCGTGTAGGGTCATTTTGGACCCATTTTTGAGTGCCAGTTTGGGGTCCAGGTTTGGGGTGAGATCACATAAGGAATTTCGAGGTTATTTATAATTTGTTTGTTCTAGTATTTGGCCAAATTGAAAACTAAATTCCTACTTTAAGGGTTCACTTTGTACATGGTTGTATTCTTGGGGATTTTTCACATTATATGTGGGGGTTTGGCTTGGGAATCCATAACCAAGGTTATGATGAGGCTTCGACTATTGATGTAAATATTATTAAAACATTCATATGTGTGGGTATGTGTGTATATCTTGGGTAGCTTGGGGGTTCCACCCCAAACACATATTCTTGTGTACTTGCGAATGGTTATTGTACATGGTGTATGTAACATTCTTTTGTAGCATTGTTATATGTACATGTGAATGGTTCATGTTGATGGTTGTTTGGAAATTGTACTCGTGATTTGGTTACATGTTATTACTGCTACACATTAATAACAAAACACATAGAAAAAAGTATAATTATTAAAGGCGTAGTCCAAGTATGGTACTCGCAAGTTGGTCTCACCATTGTTTAAGAAATATGTTGGTTTCACGTGCTCTAAGGTCACAATTCACTTTGACTCGTGGGATCGGTCGGGGGGAATGACAACATGGGTTTTATCATGGATTTTGAAAATCCGAGGGTTGGGAAGAGGGATGAGGAGGATTTTCAAGGGGGTAATGCTTGGCTCTCCTTCTCTTGCATTGCTTCCATTGTTCTCTCTATTTTAGTTGAGATTCTTTTGCAAGTTTTTAAGGGAAGTCACGGGCAAAATGATCATACCTTTGGTAGGTTTTACACTTAATAGAATTTGATCTTAATCCAATTTTTCTATAAAGCTCCAATTTTCTAGGTTTAACTAGTCTTATTTTGGTAACCCTCTTTTCAAGCCTACTTCCACATATATTCTAGCACTTGCAAACATTCCATCTTTAGGTTCATTTTTATCTCTATATTTCCCTAGGACATTTCCTATATTTTTAAAGGTCTTTTCATTTCAACAATGGAGAGTATATAAGCTTTACCAAGACTAGCACTGTTGAGGGTACATCATTTTTAGGGTTAAAATTATGGTTCTATATATTTAAGGTAATCCCTAAGCCCTCAAGAAATATTGCCCACTCTTGAAAAATAAAATCTCTATCTAAATTTTCTTTGAACGGAAAGGTGAGAAAACCTTTTCCATAAAAGGATAATGATAGCTTACATTTTATCTAATTATTTTCCACCTAGGAGGAAAGAAAACAACCAAATACCTGAATTACCTGATGAGGCTCCTTTATGTAAGACAAAGATCCATGGACAATGAATATAATGCAATTGCAATTTTTGGTATCTCTTCTAATCTTTTCATAAAGAACAAACTATAGCTTTATTGATTTTTCCTAAGTCGAGATAAAGGCATTGAAAGCTTCGATATCTGACACAAGAGGGGGGGATGAGGTCCTCCCCCTGAGGATCTAGTCATTCCTGAGTGCCCAACTACTAATGACTAGGGTTAAGTGTTCAAAGCCCTGAAAGGTTGTTCAACAATTCATTCAAAAGGAAAAAGTTAGCACACCCAAAATAATAATTACATTACAATTTAAAATATCTTTAAATAAATGAGAAGAAGTTTTAAATATTTTTTTTAACATTATTTTGGATATTTCATATATTTTCCTTATAATTTTTTACTTAAAATAAAATCATAAAGTTTAATTTTTATTTTTTAATATATTATATATATATAATAATAAAAATTCATTATAACTTAATTGTCAAGTAACAATAAACATAATACCATATTATATATTTTATGTAAAAAACATATAAAAATATTCAACAATATAGTAAAAATAATAATGAGAAACACATGCAATAAATAAATAAAAATATTACATAAACAAAATTAAATGTAATATTTTTTTGTTCTGTTTAAAAAACAAGGGAAGCCGCACAATAGCAAATCTATGCTAGTGAGTCGAATTAGGAATGAAGAATTTAAATGTACAGATCAATATTAATGTTTAAACAATGATATAAACTTACATTTAAATATATACCATTGTGATTTTAAGATTTTCATTGTGTGATCCTATTTAAGGTTTGATTATAGCTGGATATTGCACAAACATGTTGTGTCTTCCTAAGGTTGGGCACTTTGAACAACCTTCTAAGGTTTTGGAGTCAAAATGATGTTATTATATCATAAGTAAATAAAATATTATTGGCATTCATGATTGGATTGGTCAAGAATAAACCAAAAATGTTTGAATTAAAGGTATGAATAACATTCAAATTAATACAAGAAAAACAAATTAAGGCAATACCATAACCAAAAGCCCAACACTAAAGATTACAAAGCTGGCTACACATAATCCTATTGCATTTCTTTGTGATAAACCTTCAATCATTTCTTCCCCCATAATATAGAAACTTGATAGCAATAAATTGGTTTATTATCCCTCCTCTTTCTTTGGTGCACCATCTAAAAACATGTTTTTAGGCTGTCACGTATAAAAGACTTGGAATCAACTCCATGTGATAGGAAAATGGTTTCTCTCAAAGCCAATGTAGGGCCTTGGCATGAGATGCTCATCCTTCATAAAATTTCCCTCGAAGCCAATAAAAAGCCTTGGCATGAGACACTCGTCCTTCGTAGATCAGGAGTAGGTCCTTTAACACTTCAAATACATGCCACTAGACGACTTACTGTAACGCCCTCCTCCCACATCTACCCAAGTAACTATCCAACTGGGGTAAACATGCGACAACAGGTTACTATGATTGGATTCAACCTCCTATGTGACCTTAAGGAAGTGGAATCAACAGAAACATCACACACAGTCATCTAACATTAGCTTCAGGACCCACAAAAACGAATCCAACACTTCAGACAAATTTCCCTTGGGTCCTATTGAAGTTTTGACCATCTTAGGCCTAAGTCGCTCTCATGCTATAGGCATGATAGCGTCTAGAAACCCAAATTCGCTCTCACAGGCTTATGTGCCAGTGTCCAGGGACCCAATTTACCAATTTTGTGCCAGTGACCCCGAGATTTAAGCCACTTTTTCAGGCCCAGAGCCCTGAATGGAGTGATAGCTTAAGATCAGTAAAAGAATAAGAAAACAATGATACCAAAGAAATAAGTTGAATAAGACTTTAACTAGACCCCTACTAGCCATAACATGAATTTTGTCAAACATAACATCAACATGTAACCTACAGGTGTGAACAGCAGAATTAAGTGTAGGGATCTCATACTTTTTCAAGAATCACTATGAACCATTCTTCCCTCATGAAATTTTTTGCATTATCATCTATTAGGCCATAGATACATTATCCATTCATTTACAAGTAAAAACATGTTGAGAGCCATACACGGTTGTTGTCATAAAACATACATATAACCAACATCATAGGGACATAAATATCATAAACATATTAGTCATAAAATCCACATATACATTAGTATATTTACACATGAAAATCAAGGGAATGAATTTCTTACTAATTAATGAAATAAACCAATTAGAGATGGGACTACCACATTCCACCCTACCATAGATTGGCTGAGCTAGGTCTCTCTTCAACCAATCACCCTTGCGCCATATTCCAAGCCTGAAAGTGGCATTCATAGAACACACCAAAAAACACCAACATGCATGGATTCCACCAGATTTCTCTGCCTACACTGTGAGGAATTTGAGTGCCTCTTAGTCTATCAGGCTTTACCGTAATCCACAGTCTGATCTAGGGATCACTGGGCCCTACACTGAGACACATTCTCTAGGATTTACCGTACATTGCACCTTGGTACTACTAGGCCCAATAGAGAGAAATCCACCTCTTGGATTTACTGTATATCTCGCCATTCATCGACAAGGATTCCTGACCACATCAAGTCACACAATTTGGCTTTACCGCAACCCACAGTCTGGTTCAGGGGTTACTAGGCCAGTGGCTTTACCATGATCCACAATCCAGTTTAGGGACCAGTAGGCCATGTGTTTGTCATTTTGGAGATCCACTCCACTTAGTTTCGAATCCATCTGGCCATCCCACATTAACTGAAGTATGAGAACCCATCTCATCAAGGCTATTAGGAAATGGAAAGGCTAGGTTGAAGAACACTGTCACACTTGTAAAAACTCATGCCATGATAGAAAAGAACCACATGTAATACCATGCATGCCAAATCTAGCAAGGAAAATACACATGAAAATCGATACCTGCAATGAATTGTGCTGTAGTTTCTTGATCCTGCCTGTCCCTGCTTGATCTTTGCTTCCTCTTGCCTTCTTTGCCTTTCTTGCTCCAATGCCAAAGTGCTCCAAGAAACTCTAAGTGTCTAAGAGTGTGTGAGAGAGAGAATAAAAGAAAGCTCCAGAATTGAACTGATCAAGCCTGC
The DNA here is from genome assembly GCA_000404065.3 of Pinus taeda. NCBI lineage: Eukaryota > Viridiplantae > Streptophyta > Pinopsida > Pinales > Pinaceae > Pinus > Pinus taeda. Next base: position 54,487 of record APFE031250506.1, read on the forward strand.
CAACTAATCCTCATCAGCCTTTTTATCAATGAGGCCTCTATTTTCTTCATTTTCCATCATTTTCCTTCAATTTCCTCCTCACATGCAACTTGTGAGCTTTCACCTTTCTTTTCTCCTAATTTCCATTATTTTCATAAATAAATGTGCCAACAATGTCATTTTTCCTTTCCAAAGCCTTAGCCATTGCACCAATTTCCTTAGCCATAAACAACCAAATGAACACCCCTAGGATGTATTTCCCTACATTCAACTTGGAATAAGTGACCCGTCAATCGTGGTTATTATTTTTAACATTTATTACATGGAATTTTTTGCAGGGTTGTTATCGAACCCTCCCCCTTGGGGGAACACCATCATCGGTGTTCAATGACACCTATAACCAACAAGAATGCTAAAAACAAAACACACTACTCATGGAGCTTTATAACACAACTCGTTGTAGTATTTACAATGAATGACCTGTTCAAAAGAAAAATATCATGACAAACATACCTTTTACTAGAGCTTTATGACACAACTCATTATGATATTTACAATAACGACATATACACATATGCACATTTTCTAAACCAAAAAGTAAAGGATATAATGCCTACATCCAAAACAAAGGAATCCAGAGGCTCACACCTCCTCCCTCAAAGTAATATCAAGATTCACCTCCTTCCCAGGGAGTCCAAAATCCTCTACCATAGTCAAAGCTGCATCTAATGTCTAGCGCTACAATCCTACACCACTTATCCTTTCAATGAATAGTTACTGGCTCATTTTTCCAGGTCACACTCCCAATGTGCATCTGATTCCATCTGGTAATGCTAATGGCCAAAACAAATATATCCACAACCTTCCCTTCTCTGCTACATAATCCCTTGGGAATTCGGTCACCCCTTTCATGCAATCACTCACCTTCCAAGTTTCGTTGGCACCCCCATCTCGGGCAGCCCATTCCTTGGCAAGGCTTCCTCGCATCGGAAGATACAAGAAAACCAAGGCATATCCCTACCTCAAAACCATCATACTGGTCAAGCATGCTCATGGAAATCAATGGACACGATTGGGTATCATTGTCCCATAATGGCCCTGCTCCTAAAGTGATTTACTACCATATTGTTGCATGTTCCAATTTCTTTCATTGTTGTTGCTAATTCTTATAGTCGATTTCAACCACCCAACCGGGCATGTTCATGCTTCCTATACCAAGCACATAACTTCCATTAAATTTAAAATCAATTGAAATAAATTCACATCATACCTCATTTGTAGTTTGTCAATAATGTTGGGTGTGGAGCCTGATTATCTTCTATATTCAAAAGTACCGCCACATTGGACCCTAGTTAAAAATGGGGGCGGCAACGCCGCTCGTAAAATATTCGCTGCAGGGGGGGTCCAGGGGGGGCGGCTGCGACCTTTGGGAGCCCCCCCCTTGCGGGGGGTTTCGGGGGCAGCGCCCACGAAGCTAAAGACAACTGCAAAATTGCCTTGTAAAAGTATAGTAATTTCTAGTCAATCTAGGCCGTTCATTAGGTAGATGATCTGAAGGTAGAACTTATGTTTAGTTTAGGGTTTTTTGCCCTAAAAGGAAACCCCTCTCTTTGTATGAGGGTATTGTAGTTGAGGCTGTGAGATAGATGTGTATTTTGTGTGAGCGAGAAATAGAGAGGTGAGACTGTGAGAGAAGACAAAGGGTATTACAGCGGATTTGTTGTAGGTCGTGTCTCTTCATTTTGCTGGATAATAGAAAGGAAGGACTGGCTGTTCGGGGTGGACGTAGCCCAAACTGGGTGAACCACGTATATCTGTGTCTCTCTTATTTTGTGCGTTTTCTGTGTTTATATTTCTGCATTATTTCATGTGTTCCATTGCTCCGTAATATATAATATTCTAACAACTGGTATCAGAGCCGAAGGTCTATTTGGCTGATAAACTCGTAGGAACGAAGGGTTCCTAGTTCGAGTGGGAGCAAT
>APFE031250506.1:72727-84476 GCA_000404065.3 Pinus taeda
GCCTGAAAATCATAATGATCAACAGCTAGAAAAACAACCACAATAGCAACAAGCACTTCAAACACCTGAAAGTGGTGTTAGAAGATCTACTAGGATAAGTAGACCCCCTGAATGATACTCTCCTTCATTATATTATTTATTGTTGACTGATTCCGGTGAACCCGAATGTTACGAAGAAGCAATGCAGGTTGAAAGCAAGAAGAAGTGGGAGGTAGCCATGGAAGAAGAGATGGACTCCTTAATGCATAACCAGACTTGGGATTTAGTCAGGTTGCCCGCAGGAAAAACTACATTGAAGAATAAATGGGTTTATAGGTTGAAGGAAGAAGATGGAAGAAAACAGAGGTACAAAGCTAGACTTGTGGTGAAGGGGTTTGCATAGAAAAAAGGTATTGATTTTGATGAAATATTTTCTCCTGTTGTTAAAATGACTTCAATCATAACTATTTTAAGCAGCTGAAGATTTGCATCTTGAGCAGTTAGATGTAAAGACAACCTTTCTCCATGGGGATTTGGAGGAAGAGATATATATGCAGCAACCACAAGGATATGAGGTAAAAGGGAAGGAGAAACTAGTGTGCAGGTTGAAGAAGAGCTTGTATGGCTTAAACAGGCTCCAAGGCAGTGGTATCTAAAATTTGACAGGTTTATGTCTGAACAAGGTTATACTAGGTGTCACTCTGATCATTGTTTTTATCTCAAAAGGCAAAATGATGGCAGCTATATTAAATTGTTATTGTATGTAGATGACATGATTGTTGTAGGTTCTAACATGCAGGAAATAAATAATGTGCTCAAAAGGAAATTGACAAACTCATTTGCAATGAAGGATTTGGGTGTTACAAAACAAATCCTTGGTATGAGAATAACTAGAGACAGGAAGAATCACAAATTAACATTGTCTCAAAGTGAGTACATATAAAAGGTGTTGAAAAGGTTTAATATGCAGAATGAAAAACCAGTTAGTATACCTTTGGCAAGCCATTTCAAATTAAGTAGGGAGGTGTGTCCCAAGGCTCAGGAAGAAATGGCTCATATGTCTAAATTTCCATATGCATCAACAGTTGGAAGCTTAATGTATGCAATGGTCTGCACAAGGCCTAATATTTCACATGCAGTGGGAGTTGTAAGCAGGTCAATGAACAATCCAGGAAAAGAACATTGGATGGCGGTGAAGTGGATCCTCAGGTATTTGAGAGGTACCACAAATCAAGCATTATGCTTTGGTGGTTCAAACGTTTCTCTACAGGGATATGTTGATGCAAATATGGAAGGTGACAGAGATAACAAGAGGAGCACTACATGATATGTATTTACTGTAGGTGGAACAACTGCCAGTTGGGTTTCAAAAATCCAAAGTGTTGTTTCACTTTCAACAACAAAAGCAAAGTATGTTGCTGCTACAGAGGCTAGTAAAGAAATGATTTGGTTACAAAGATTTATGGGTGAATTGGGTAAGGAGCATGATATGGGCACGTTATGCAGTGATAGTCAAAGTTCCATTCATCTTGCAAAGAACTCAGCATTTCATTCTAGAACGAAACATATACAGCTCAAGTACCATTTCATACGATCAGTGTTGGAAGATGGAGAGTTGAAGCTGGAAAAGATACACAGTAGCCAGAATCCTGCAGATATGCTAACAAAAGTTGTAACCAGGGAGAAACTGAGAATATGCTCAGTTGCAGTTGGTCTTCAAGGATGACGATGAAGATGAGAAACAGCCAGGTCCAAAGAGGAGTCATTGTCCAGCAAATGGAGCAGTGGTGGAGTTGCTACAATCAGTCTCCAAGTGGGAGATTGTTGGGTGTGGAGCCTGATTATCTTCTATATTAAAAAGTACTGCCACATTGGACCCCAGTTCAAAATGGGGGCGGCAACGTCGCCCCTAATATATTCGCTGTAGGGGGGGTCCAGGGGGGGCAGCTGCGACCTTTGGGAGCCCCCGAAGCTAAAGACAACTGTAAAATTGCCTTGTAAAAGTATAGTAATTTCTAGTCAATCTAGGTCGTTCATTAGGCGGATGATCTGAAGGTAGAACTTATGTTTAGTTTAGGGTTTTTTGCCCTAGAAGGAAACCCCTCTCTTTGTATGAGGGTATTGTATTTTGAGGCTGTGAGATAGATGTGTACTCTGTGTGAGCGAGAAATAGAGAGGTGAGACTGGAGAAAGACAGAGGATTTACTAACGGATTTATTGTAGTTTGTGTCCTTCATTTTGCTGGATAATAGAAAGGAAGGACTGGCTGTTCGGGGTGGACGTAGCCCAAATTGGGTGAACCACGTATATCTGTGTCTCTCTTGTTTTGTGCATTTTCTGTGTTTATATTTATGCAATATTTTATGTGTTCCATTGCTCAATAATATTTAATATTCTAACAAATAAGGTACACTTGCAATCTAGTTCTCTTCCTGTTGCAACAAGTCAAACTAGCATCTTTGATCAAATCATCATGTATAAACATATCACATCAAGTTAGCTCAAAACAAAACCACCATAGATCAAAATCATAATTCACACCTAATCATAAATCACATGCACGATAAAACTGAAATAAAATGTTGATACTTATCCTTTCATCAATTCTTAGCTTCTACCTTTCTCTTTATTCTGTATGCACTCTGGATAGGTTGCCACACCAGACAAACACCAAGTTCCTTCTCATAAACCATGTGCATGTACATATAGTGTGCATCACACACATACAATCACACATTGCATACAATGCTATGCAATACATGCACCTACACTTGACATACAACACGTACACCTACACCCGATGTATAACAAAACACGTACGTATATATAGTGCAACATAATGAATGAATATGTCACGATACCATGACTACACAATGCACATAATAGTACTGCATGCCCACAACACAACATGTACGGCATGCACTCAATCCCACATGTACAAAGCACCACCTACACAATGTGTGCACATCCTCACATGTACACAACACCACCTGCACAACGCCTCATGTACACTACAGCACTATACAACGTGTACACAATACCACATGTACACAGTACCATGCACACGACAGGTATGCGACACCACATGTACATGGCGTCACATGTACTACATGTACACAACACTTCCTACACACAGTGCCACTTGTACAACATGTACACAACATCGCATGCACACATAACCACTTGTACAATCATGCACACAACACCATATGTACATAGCACCACATGTACAACATACATGCAATGCCAACTATACATAACACTGCATATCCAACATGTACATAACATCATCTATGCACAACACTGCATATCCAATCATGCGCCCAACACCATACACAATATTTGCACAACACTATTTGTACCATCCTGTACATGACACTACATAAACAACATGTACACATACTATATATACACAACATTGTATGTGCACACATCATAGATGCAACATGTACAACATATATATCATATGCACAACAGTAGTACCACACATCCAAAACCACATTGTCTTTACCAAGAAACCTTGCTTCTAGTGTCTTATCCATGCTTATCCTAACATGATGCAGACTACACTACTTTCATTTTGCTGATGTATCCCTCAGTACAACCTATCCATAACATAAGCATATGCATATTACAAGGATACTATATAAATTCATATTCACATGATACTTAACTCATATATTTTTCATGACTACTCTTCCCACTTGATTCCTCATAGCCAGGAAATTCTTCATGCCATTTGCCTACATAAGCAATCATTCCACCACAAGAATGATTCTTGATGATTTGTTGGATAGTGACATATATACATGGATACATACATACATATACGTAAACATCAACATAAACAATCATGATCCTGTCAGACAACGATATGCATACATACATATATACACACATAAATGTTAGCGTTAATAGTCATGATCCATGATGACCCTATCAAACATAACATACATACACACCTACATATATACATATATAAACATTAGCATAATCATGATCATAACACAATTACTAGATATCAAGGTCAAGGTTTAAGATAACTTCCTTTATTCGCGCAACACATGCGCAACATTAAGAATAGTCATTCCCAACATAGCCAAGGTGTCTGACACATTAGATCGATTTACGTTACATTTTTTGTTACCTTTATCATGACTTTACTGCCACCATCCATTTACCACAATGGACCCAGCTAGTCCAACTGCCAGTCATAGTATTACCTTCCATTGCACTTGCTCATGCACTGAGCTTCATTCATGTCTTACATTACATGTTGGGTACCACACATCTCTCCCCGAGCTCCATTAACTTTCCACTTTCCCAATCAATTCCCAAGACTCAAAACAATAAAAGGAAAGAATGAAAACAACGAGAAGAATACCATGAAAACCAAAAGCAATATGACATTGCAACAAAGTGGCATAGCTATGCACCAGACACAATCAAAATCACAAATCAAGTGCAACAATCAAAAAATAACAAAAGCACAAGACTAACAACATACACCATGACTCAATCCCCATGGTTCCCAAGGAAAGCTCGACCTAAGCCTTCTTCGAGATCTCATGGAAACCTCTCTCCATGCAATTCTCAACATTGTGATGTCATTAACACATAACTGCTAGTGCATAAATAAACATAACAATGTACCAATTACCTCATCTTGTTGTGCCAAGCGCGTTGCTTGCAACTGAACACATCCATGTCATATCTCAAGGGACTCCAATCCTTTGACAGATCCACTTGTAACTAAATACTAGCTAATATACATGTCAAGTACATGTTCATGAATATAGCAGGTATCCACGTAATGTCAGACAAGATTAAGGTTAATAAGACTTCTTGTAGGCAAAGCACTCATTCATTTGGAATTAGGATTTCCAAACATAGCCAAAGGAATTCTTGTTGAATTCCTTTCTTTGGCCTTTCCCTTGCTGCAATTGAGGCTCAATTATATAAACACATCAACTATTACCTTGTCATGCTAATACCAACCATGTTTCCTACAATTGCTCACACGTGTCAAACACATGTTCCAAATATCAAGAAAATCATATCTGTCAATTTGAAATCAACTTTTACAAACAATCATGTCATAACCCATAGTCAACTCATAGTCATTAGACATAATGCTACAATTGTCACTAACTACACTCAAGTACATATTAACTTTCTCAACACATATGTATAAGTACAACCATCTTAAAAGAATATCAATTGAACACATACTCATATTATGCAATTCATCAAACATTCAACCAACTTGCAACCATACCATGTTAAATGAATCAACTAGACAACATAATCAAACAGTCAAGTACCAAATATTCTTAGGGGAGGCGATATTGTTTGGACAACCAATCCAGGTTAGCATGATACAACTTCACAACATATCAACTCAAACATAAATCATGATATCCATAACAGTAACTAACTAATATGTTCACATCATAAGCTCATAATAATTTTTCATTCATGCATAACAATCACATATGTATGATCAATCTAGATTAGTATGACACCATATCACAAACAAGTTGACTCATACCTTAATATTGCAACCATAACCATTTGCATAGGTCAAACCAGATTAACACAATACATATAACATCAAGATATTCAATGCAATGAACATAACTATCACGCATATGACCAATCCAAATTAAAACATCAAGATCTCAATGAAATAACCATAATCATCAAGTTATCTAACATAAAACAACAATAGAGATGCATACAACCACAATTTACCACCATTTATGACTATTCGACACATGTGCATATGACTACACTAATCAACTAGAATCTATCATGTATGTAACCATAACATCAAAAGACATGTACATAAACCCAATGTATATAACCCTAATGCATATAAAAATCCTTAACTTACATACCTGAACACCCAACATACAAACCTATATGATGACATACTCTTGCCTCGAGGTCTAATGCTGCAACTTCACTTTGATGATCTGCATCCCCTATTCTATCTCAGTCAACACATTAGCATCCTAACAACCAATAGAACCATGATTACCTAAATTGCATACCATGACTTCACAAGGCATTTTTGACCTACTATTCATGCATAATTATAACCAAGACCATACATGCATAACAACTACATATAGACATATAAAACATGAGTAACAAACCATATCCACATCATTTTAGCTAGATTTGAGTCATCAATGCATGACCATATCAACTACACAGACCATGACCTCATGCATGACAACAACCATTACTCCATTGTACACATTGCCACATACAACCATCAACATGCACAAACAATGCTTAATCAACTACACATACACATGGACACATGTAGTCGAGCATAAGCGATCAATACTTGTAACCAAACCTACAAGCTTGATACATGTAATCAAAACATTTAAGAATGCACCTAGCATACAAGGATGTAGTCAAGCGACATGTAAGCGATATACAACAACATATAACTAGTCATATACTCATAATTATGCATTCCACAAAATCAATCATCAAACAAATGCAACAAGCACATGGAATGCAAGTGTGAGAGGCACACATGCAACTGACATGCATGCATGACCAACACACTCCGCCCATCCAGTACGAGGGGTGAACCATGCTCTGATACCACTCTATAACACCCTCCTCCCACATCTACCCAAGTAACTAGCCAATCAAGGTAGACATGTGACGAGAGGCTACTATGATTGGATTCTACATCTTATGTGATCTTAAGGAAGTGTAATCAATGAAAACATCACACATAGTCATCAAACATCAGTTTCAGGACCGTCAGAAACCAATCCAACACTTCAAACAACTTTCCCTTGGGTCCTATTGAAGTTTTGACCATATTTGGCCTCAGTATCTCTCATGCTATTGGCATGACAATGTCCAAAAACCCAAAATCGCTTTCAAAGGTTTATGTGCTAGTGTCCAGGGACCCAATTCTCCAATTCTGTTATAGTGACTGGGATTTAAGCCACATTTTTGGGCCAAGAGCCTAGGTCATTGCCCAAAATGGAGTGATAGCTTAAGATCAGTAAAAGAACAGGAAAACAATGATTCCAAAGAAATAAGCTGAACAAGAACTTAACTACACCCCTACTAGACATGACAGGAATTTCGTCAAATATATCATCCACATGTAACCTACAGGTGTGAACAAAAGAATTAAGTTTAGGCATATCATACTTATCTATGAATTGCTATGAACCATTATTCCCTCATGACATTTTCTACATTATCATATATTAGGCCATAGATAGATTATCCATTCATTTACAAGTAAAAACATGCTAAGAGACATACATAGCTACTATCATAAAACATACATATAACCAACATAATAGGGACAAAAATATCATAAACAAATCAGCCATAAAATCCACATATGCATCAATACATTTACACATGAAAATCAAGGGAATAAATTTATTATTATTGAATGCAACAAACCAACTGGATATGGGACTACCATGTTCCACCCAACCATAGATTGGTTGAGCCAAGTCTCTCTTCAACCAATCACCCCCGAGCCATATTCCAAGCATGAATATGGGACTCATAGAACACACCAAAAAACACCAACAAGCATAGATGCCACTGGAGTTATCTGTTTACACCATGAGGAATTTGAGTGCCTCCTAGTCTCTTAGGCTTACTGTAATCCATGGCCCAATCCAAGGATCACTAGGCCCTACATCGATACACACTCTCCAGGCTTTATTGTACGTCCCATCCCGAGACTACTAGGCCCAACATAGAGAAATCCACCTCTTGGATTTAGCGTACATCCCATCATTCACTAGAAAGGATTCTTAGGCCCACTGAGGCACAAAATTTGTCTTTACTGCAACCCATAGTTTGGTTTAGGGGTTACTAGGCCAATGGCTTTACCATGATCCACATTTTGGATCAGGGACCACTAGGCCATGTGTTTTTCATTTCGGAGATCCACCCCACTTAGTTTCGAATCCAACCGACCATCTCATATTAATTGAAGTATGTGAACCCATCTCATCAAGGTTATCAGGAAATGGCAAGGCTAGGCTAAAGAACACTCTCACACTTGGAAAAGCTCATGCCGTGATAGAAAAGAACCACATGCAATACCATGCATGCCATATATAGCAAGGAAAATACACATGCAAATCAATACCTACAATGAATCCTGATGTAGTTGTTTGATCCTGCCTTTCCTTGCTTGATCTTTGCTTCCTCTTGCCTTGTTATGCTCTTGACTTGTGGAAGATGCCAAAATACCAAATATGCAAAGAAATACAACCCATAACATAGAACAAATGAGAAATAACATCATGTATTTTATTAATTAGAAAGGAAAGGAATGTTTACTTGCCTCTTCGAGGGGGCAACCTCTAATAGAGTAGGGCTTGATTACAAAATAAGACACGACGCTCCTCAATGGGGAGTCTCTATCCTTTATATAAGATTCATACATGCAATACCATGGGTCAGTACCATGGTTCTTAATAATACCATCTATCTAATACCATGGCCCATTTGCAACTAACTGTGGTCCCTTCTTTAAATGCAGGTCGATCACTTACAATTATTAATATGGGCTTTATTGACTCTTTAACTAACTATAACTATGACTCGACCATATTACATAAATAAGGGGGTTAGGGTTGGACCCTAACATGCCCTCCCCCATAAAAATATCCTTGTCCTCAAGGCTGAAGCTGCGGAAACTGCTGAAGAACAATGGTTGGTTCCTAGGTCGCATCCCTTGGAGAGGTGTATTTCCACTTGACGAGGACTTCCTTGATCATGCAGCCGTGCAGGTGTCATTCTCACGTGTCAAGAACCTATTTAGGTTGGAGCTAGATTGAACCTTCTTCATCCAATTCTGGTAGATTGGTTTGAATTCTACAATTATTCCCAACTACTTTCTTGAGGCATGAGACATGGAAGACGAGATCGATTTTTGCAGTGGGTGGCAAGGCTAGCTTGTAGGCTACTTCTCTGATGCATTGAAGTATTTGATATGGTTCGTAGAATTTTGGAGATAATTTCTGACAACTCTTGTCTTTGAGTGATGTTTGCTTCTATGGTTGCAGCCTCAAGAATACCTGATCCCCTTCTTGAAATTTGCGCTCTGAACGATGTTGGTTAGCCCATTGCTTCATGCGATTTTGAGCTTGATGGAGATTATCTTTGAGGTGGGCAAGAATGGTTGCACAGTTCTATAGGAGTTGATCCACTCCTTGTACCTTATATCATCCCAGAATATAAGAAGTAGGTGAAGGGGGGAGTTGACCATAAACTGCTTCATATGGAGTCATCTTTGTGGTGGGATGATAGTTAGTATTACACCACCATTTGGCTAGAGGTAACCACTGTACCCATAGATGTTGCTTTTCTGAAGTGAAACACCTGAGGTAGGTCTCTAGACATTTGTTGACTGCTTTAGTGTGACCATCAGTTTGGGGATGATAGGAAGTACTGAGTTGTAGTTGGGTACCTTGTAGCTTGAAGAGTTCCTGCCAAAAGTTACTGGTGAATATCGGGTCACGATCAGACACAATGGAAGTGGGCATGCCATGCAATTTGAAGATCTGGTCCATGAAAGATTGAGCCACCAAAACGGGTGTAAAAGGGTGGGGTAGGGTGCAAAAATGAGCATACTTAGAAATTCTGTCCACAACCACCATGATGACAAACTTGTTGCCTAACTTTGGAAGACCAGTAATGAAATCCATAGAAGCATCTGTCCAGATTCAGGCAGAGATGGGAAATGGATTTAAAGTGCCTCGGGATTTGATTGTTTCTTCTTTGTGGCGCTGACACATATCACATTCAACTACAAAAGTAAGAATTTCCTTTTTCATGCCTATCCAAAATAATGAACGCCAAGTGTGAGCATAAGTCTTCTGAAAGCCTGAATGGCTTGCAGTGGGAGATGAGTGCAACTTTGCCAAAATGTGACTTTTGAGGGTGGATGTTGGTGATATCACTACTTTGTCCTTGTAGTGAAGAATCTCATCCTGCCAAGAGTAGCCTGCTATGGAATTTAGATCTGCTTGCAATTTATTAATGAGTTGGGAGAGTGAAGGATGTCAAAACCATTCCTTGCAAGCCTCTTCAATCCACTCTGGAATGGGAAGCGAGATTGCTAGCAGGGTGATTTCCTCCTCAAATTGGTGTGATAAAACATACGCTATGACATTTTCGTACCCTTTCTTGTAAATTATCTCATAATCATATCCCAACATTTTGGCTAGCTAATTATTTTGTTGTGGTGAGGATAGGTGTTGCTCCAAAAAATATTTAAGGCTTTGATGGTCTGTGTGGATTTGGAAATGCCACCCCAATAAGTATGGTTGCCAGGTATCCACTACATGTAAGATGACCATCATCTCCTTCTCATAGGTAGATTGTCCCAAATTTGTCCCACTTAGTTGTTGGCTACTGAAGGCCAAGGGTCGACCATCCTGCATTAAGAAAACCCCAATACCCGTACCTGAAGCATCACATTAAATCACAAAAGATTTGATGAAGTCGGGTAGTGCCAATACGAGAGTGGAACACATGGCATGTTTGAGAGATATAAATGCCAGTTGCGCTTCATCATTCCAGAGGAATGAATTTTTCTTGAGAAGGTGAGTGAAGGGTCTAGACTGAGAGGGCCTCAGACTCATTTGTTTTTTTGTTTTGTTTTGTTTTTTTTTACTCCTCGCTTAGGAATACTGCAATAGCCAATTCTCAGAAAATTTAATCCTGACCAATGTCCTGTGAGAATCACCCCAAGGTATAGGAGCCACAAGCCTCCTTGCACAAATAGTTATCTGCCTACGAAACCCTCAATTGCAGAGTGTGAGTAGGAATGTGGTAGTGATCGAACCCCTGTTACTAGATCTGAATGGTGGATCTAATTGTTGCGGTTGCAACAGAACCCAACTTGCTAGATCTGATCTGGCAAAGAAGATGATGGGCGATCTGTAGAGAGACAACGGAACTATGGTCTCAAGGAGAGTCAGGTGCTACAGATCGCAATATACATAAGGGTCCAACAGTAGTACTCGGCCCAATCTTTCAGGGCACTAACTAAGGAGGATCAATGATACCCTTAGTCGTACTACCTGACTACCCTATCATATGTGCGAGTAATCTCCTCAAGTGCTATTCTCGATGTACTGTAGTAGCAAGATGATTGAAAGTTTATCTACAAGGAGGTTTCAGGTGAGCCTAGGGGGCTTCTGATATACCTAGAGGGTACGTGGAAGAAAATTCGTTCACGGTTCTGTCTAATGCACTACTACTCGAAGGGGTACCAATAGGGGTCACAAGGGAGTCCAAAAATCATGACCACCTCTTGTATTTCCTGCATGCATGCCTCCCCAAATCCACAGGTTTATGTGCTCAACGACAGATCCTGTGGTTTAAAGACGTCGGAACACGTCTCTAGCCAAAAAAAAATTCTGCTAAAAATGTAGATCCCTCCAGCCCTAGAAAGTGCTCTGATACCACTTGTTATTCTCTTAACCTGCAAGAAGATGCTAGAATACCAAATATGTGAATAAATACAACCCATAACATAGAACATATGAGAAATAACAACATGTATTTCATTAATCATAAATGAAAGCAATGTTCACTTGCCTCTTCGAGGGGGAAACCTCCAATAGAGCAGGGCTCTATTACAAAATAAGACACGACGCTCCTCAATGGGGAGTCTCTATCCTTTATATAGGATTCATACATGCAATACCATGGGTCAATACCATGGTTCTTATTAATACCATCT
>APFE031250506.1:84657-111797 GCA_000404065.3 Pinus taeda
CCTTATTTTCCTTTCTTGCTCAAATGCCAAATTGCTCCAAGAAACTCTAAGTGTCCAAGAGTGAGAGAGAGAGAGAGAAATAATAGAAGAGAGCTCCAAAATTGAACTGATCAAGTCTGCCAACTGATCCTCATAAGCCTTTTTATTAATGAGGCCTCTATTTTCTTCATTTTCCATAATTTTCCTTCAACTTCCTCCTCACATGCAACCTATGACCTTTCACCTTCCTTTTCTCCTAATTTCCATTATTTTCATAAATAAATTTTCCAACAATTCCATTTTGTCTTTCGAAAGCCTTAGCCATTGCCTTTGCCAATTTCCTTAGCCATAAACAACCAAATGAACACCCCTTAGGATGTATTTCCCAACATTTAGCTTGGAATAAGCGTCCCATCAACCGTGGTTATTATTTTTAACTTTTATTACATGGAATTTTCACCAAGGTTGTTAAACCTACTATCAAACCCACATGGTAGGATAAGATCTCAAAGAAAATGACTAGACTTGGAATGAGAAATCGTTCCTCCATATCTCAAGCTCGGGTTGTTGATTTATTGTAGAATCAATTAAGTTTTTAAATGATTGAGGAAGCTCAATGTTGTTGCTTCAATTAAGGAAGATGAACATTGTTATTGAAGAGAGAGAGAGAGCGGATTAATTGTCTCATTTTATTTTATTTCACAGAGCAAAGGGAGGAAGTAATATCAAAGAATATAGATGGAGTGATGAACATGAATAATTGGATCTGACCTTGGCTAATAACAGTTTCCCCGTCCAATTTCTGGCTTCCACCTACTAGGCAAACAGATAGAGCGAGGGAAGAATCATGCGTTATGGTGATTTTCATGATACGTAGATTTATCTGCTCTTTCATGCATGCATTTTCATAAGGGCCAGACATGGATGCTCTAGGGTCTGCATAACCAACCTCAGCAGTTGAAGTGAAAATGAAGATTCAAATTTGTAATTAGCTAGCATGAACACTGTGGAAGAAATGACACATAACAAGAATGGTCTATAAATAAAAGAAAAAATAAAAATAAAGGGCATAGTCTTCTCAAATGGATTGCAAGCTTGTGGCCATGACTATGCACATTTTAATAATGACAGTCTCAAGATATGTATAATTTTTTTTCTATGCCAAATTTTAAAAACAATTCAACCAAGAAAGTCATTATAGTAACCAAATACTTGCACTAGGGCATTATTATATTACTCTTGCTTTTTCTTGACATTTTCAAACTATTAGAAACTACAACAAATGGTTGAATACTTTTTAGGTGGGAAACAAAAAGGAAAGAGAGGCACATGTCCCCTACAAAGGGATTAAGGTGAGCAGGGCTCAACAAATGCCTGAATGCATCTTGTGCCATTTAGGAACATTTTTATGAATCTAGCATCCATATCCATAATTTCATGACAAGAAAAATTAAAGTATGAATCTTAATATATTGTAACCCTCCAACTCTTGCAAGCAGAAACAAATGCAATCTCTTCAAGTTTGGAAGTAGAAATATTGGGAATTTGTTTGTGGGGAAAAACATAAGCATTCCTAATAACCTTAAATTTACATGGTGTTTAATGAATATTCCCTAAATTATATGCTAATTTTGTTGCTTGCTTAGTTTTTTGATTGATAAACATTGAATTGTTGCTTTCTTGTTGACTGGTACATACCACACCCACATATCATATTCCTTTTGTCCCCTAACATGCTCACATACACAATCAAGCACACACCAATTTGAACTCCATACCCACTCCTTCTTGCCCTCATATGTTGTCTTTCTCTTTAGTCTTTTGTTCAACATTATCATTCTTATGTTTTGCTTCACACAAGTTAGGAAAGTGAATAGGAAAGCCAAGAAACAGGTTGGATAATTTGGATCTCCTCCTATCAATCTATAGTTCAAGGTCGAGAAGGAGAAGAAAAGACAACTAATACTAAAGGAGATGTTGACGGTGTTGGACCCACCAACATTTAGGGGTCCAGCCTGGTATGAAGTCCCATCTAGACCTCACATCGTTTGGTGTGGGAGTCCCATCTGGTATGATGGCCCGGATGCCATTATCTTAAGGATTTGCCTCAACACTTGCTTGTCATCACAAGATAGTGGTATGCTTTGTGTTCGAGAAGTGAGGTTTGTGTGCCTGGTGAGTGTAAGTGTTACTTGTGTCAATGGTTCTTTCACTGTAGAGGGAGAGAGGGTGAGAGTGAGCCCCAAGTTGGTTGGGAGAAGTCCCAACTCTACTAGGAACACACAACAAAACAGGACATGCACAACTTCTGGAGGAACAGTCCACATGGATGCGGCAGTCACGACACACAAGGGAAGACAACACGTATAACACTCAACAGGTTAGTCCACATAAGTGCAACAATTTTTATAGCAAGTTTTATGTGAAAGGTTTGTTTGATGTCTGGGAGAGTAGTCTACATAGGCGAGACAACGTTAATAGCATATACAACACATTTTCATTAACATATGTGTATTACAACAAGTGAATTAGTTCAAGTGTTAAACACTAGTTCAAGAAACATGCATTAGAAGTGTTAAAGATCAGTCTTACAATAGATACAATACATGTGTGAAAATGTGCTGGCCTGTTAGCAGGATTATGAATTAAGCGAAAGTTCCAAGACACATCGTTACACCATGCATCACTAACCCCGTGTGAGGGGCGTTGGAGCCACTGCTTACTCCTCAAAGAAAAGATAACATACTCTCTTGGCTTTGTGGGAGGATCTAAGGTGAAAAGTCCTTTGCATGTACAATTGAGGGGGTATTTATAGCCAAGGGTGAAGTTGACCCTTGTGGATGTTCGACTATCCTCATGACTGTTTGAATTCCCTGAATTTTTGACTTTACATGACTCTTTGTTCAACAAGTTGGTCTCTTGGACTTCCACGTTACATTACATTGATTTGACAACATGGCCCACAGTGGAGGTGGACAACATGACTCATCACATGACTTGACATGATACTGCTGGTACATTCGTGCTACTGCTAGAGTGCATGTCGAGCTGCAGTGCTGCTGGGTGATGGTTGTCTTCATGGTGTGTCACAGCTTCACCTCCACATGGCAAAGTATGTGGATTTTTCGATGGTCATTAGTTCGCTTGATGTTTCTTTGGCACATTTCTCCTTGCTTGTATGTTGGAAGGCTTGACATGCTCATCTGTTCGCGAAAGGTGCATGTTTTTCCATTTATCCATTCGTAAGCACATATTACATGTTTGCTCGTCCTTCCGTCCGCGAACACATCTTGGCATTATCATTTTTTCACGAGCACATCTCTTCGCATGCATCATTAGTTTGTCTGTTGGTGAACCTGTCCTTCTGCATGTGCTCCCTTCGTTCATCCCATTTGTCATCGCACCATGTTTGTTGGTGTACCTGTACTTGCAGTCACTTATGATGAGATGACATCAAATCCAAAAACCTCCTAGTCTACCATGACACATGATCATTTCAGATGTAGGTGACTAGGAGAGGCAACAAGTTTAGGAGGCAGGATGATGGCTCCAAGCACTGCTGATGAAAAATGCACAAAAGTCACTGGGTGATGAAGATGGGCAATCTAAGTCAACATTGAGTGTTTGCAAGGTCTAGCTCGGCTGGAAGGAAAAACTATGCAATTCCTGGAGGGAAATGGAAGCTGGCTGCTGGGTCACTAGCAGCAGAAACTACACAATTCCCAAGGGGAATAGGCAGTCATCTATCGAGAGCTTGGCAGTAGAAACTGCGCAATTCATTGAGGGAAATGGCAGTCAACTACTGGGAGCTGCTAGCGAGGGAAACTATACTTGGGATGAGAGGCTGGCCTACTGATCATCTCTGCACAATTTCTGAGATGAGCAGATTGCTGGGCAGCAGAAGGCCTGCTCATGAAAGCTGTGCAATTTTATGGATGAGCAGCCAATGACTGTCAGGAGGATTGATTGGAAAAATTATGCAATTTTTTGAGGGAGACAGGGACATGCATTGGGTGTTTGTCCAACCTGTTTGCGCAATTTCTTCAGTCAGTAGAATGGGCAAGGTCAGTAGCCTCTGCGCAATTTTTGAGGGGATTTAGTCCTAGGGTGGCTTCCGGGTCTGACTCTCCTGGTGGCTAGCATGAAGGTTGAGCGAATTTCTTGCGAGCAACACAACTTGAAAATACTTGCTTGGTGCTTCTGCGCTATTCTGGGTGACAGTCAATCGAGTCAATGGCAGGGTAATGGTTTGGTTGTCAGAGGGGAGTTTGATCGTCAGAACCTCAACAAAATGACTAAGTGTGTGAATGAGTGAAAGATGCAAATGTGATCTTACAAACACACACCCTCATGACTTGATGACGAGACGACTCAAACCAACCATACACACATGTTCAACATGACTGAACGACGATGCAAGCGACAAGCGCAACACTTGTGATTGATTGTTTATCGCCTGTGACGAAGCTTGCGTGATAGTGAATGTGACTCCGTGTGCGAGTGCGACAAATGTTTTCATAGCGAACATAACATGTACACACGAAGCGAAGACCTTGAGCATGACCAAAACATGGTCACAAGCAAGACACTGACATCAACATGCAGAGGCTTGGGTGGAATGAACAAGCAAGGTGAGTGTGAAGGCTCACATGAGCTCATGGAGTGAACCCGAGTGTATGCAACCATTAAGTGAAACTCTCAAGGGAGGCTC
This sequence comes from Pinus taeda, assembly GCA_000404065.3. Lineage (NCBI taxonomy): Eukaryota > Viridiplantae > Streptophyta > Pinopsida > Pinales > Pinaceae > Pinus > Pinus taeda. Next base: position 89,348 of record APFE031250506.1, read on the forward strand.
TGAATTTGGGTGCAGGCCAAAATTTTAGAGGGTGGTTGTAGCCGCTACAACAGGAGCCTTCACCTGAACAAAATTAGGATGTTATGGTCTCTATGTACTTGCTGTTGAAAAATATAACAAGTGTTGGTATTCATAATTGTATTTGAGTCATGATGTAATATATTTGTCAAAAAAAAGAAATTATTTATAAAACATGGTTTCATGATTTATTATTTTATTTCTAGGTCAAAGCCTCCATTGTAGGCTTCTAGCATTTATGTCAAGAGTCCTTATCATTATCATCATGTAAAAGACCATTCTTGGGATTTATATATAAAGAAAAAAAAGTCTTTTGATGTAAAATAAGTCATCTAGACCTCCTCCACCAAGTCTACCTCAAGGAAGACAAGTCAACCTAATTGCGAGGTAGAATCCCCTATATAAATGAAACAACTCAACCTCATTTGGAACATATCTCAAGAAAGTTTGATCTGCAGTAGCTAGAGGAAGAAAAGGAGAGAAAAATCCTTAAGAAAAAGGACAAAACACTAGTGAAGGAGAAGGAAGCCTTTGTCAAGAAAAAAAAGTTGAATCTTCTGTCTCTACTACCACACATGAAAAGTTTCTAGGTTGCTCAGAGGGATGAAATTTCAACCCTATAGTAGGGGCCGAAATTCTATGTTGTTGTTGAGCTGAAGCTCAGGTAGACAAAAAGAAAAGACTGAATTTTGCATAATCATCTTGGAAGGCTGACTTGGTGGAGGAGGAAGGTCTTTTGGTTAGTCCAAAGGTCTTGTTTTGTCTCAAGTTGATTTGAATCTATTAGTGGAATAATTTGATTGAGTTTTACCCTGTATAGGGGTTTTATCTCTGGATGAGTTCCTACTTTTGGTGTCATTCATCTTCATGCTTTTTGATTTGATGATTGCTTAATGAGAATAGCATAAAGAAAGTTAATAAGAATACAATAATATCACAAGTAATTGCCAACATAAGAAAATATTTCTGTCTTTCATATTTTCCATGAGGAAAGAAAAAGGCAAGTTTAAGGTCTATTAAAAGAAGGGTTAAGAATAATTTTTCAAGGAAGATCATAAGGAATAGAGGAAATTCTTTCATCTATAAGGAAGATACTATAGAGTATATGGGAACCTCAATGAATATAGAAAATAAGCTACACGAAACCTCCAACTATAGGGCATGGAAGAAGAGGATAAATCTCATCCTTGCTAAGAACAAAGTATTAGATTTTGTACCAGTAAAAGTCAAGGAACCAACAGAGGATGCAGGAAAGGAAAAGTATAGAGGGATTGGCATCTTGGCCATGAATCTAATTGTAGATGGAGTGAAGGACAATCTAATCCCATATATATCCAATATAGACTTTGTAAAAGAAATGTATGAAGCTCTCTCCAAGTTATTTACCATCAAGAACATTGGTCAAATATCTAATCTAAAAAATGAACTAAGAACGATAAACATGACAAAAGATGACACTGTATTATCCTTTTTTGTAAGGATCTCTTGAATAAGAGGTGAATGCCAAGCCATTGATGAAGCTATACGAGAGAAATAACTTGTGATTGTTGCACTATTAGGTCTACCAAAATCATGGAGCTCTTTTGCATCAGGTATTAGCAGTTGGAAAGACACACAAACCTTTGAACACATTTGGAATGTATCTAGTCAAGAAGAAACTTTCATCTCTTTAGTAAGTAACAAGAAGGAAGAACAAGAGGACAACACTTCAAATTCCTAATTTTCTCATCACAAGAAGGGAGTTTACAAGAAGTTTAAAGGACCAAAGAAGAAGGTTGATCTATCCAAAATTGAATTCTACAATTGTCATAAGATGGGGCACTACAAGAACCAATGTCCAGAGAATCCAAGGAAGAAGAAGAGAGAAAGAGAACATGCAACTATGGCTGAAGAAGCTCCATCTAAGAAGAAAAAGACTGAAGAATCCAAAGTCAAAGACTTATATTATTAAGTCTTCTCTTACATATTTTTCTAAATCTATTATTTTTAAGTTTTATAAAATTATCCTTTATGTTTAGTTTTCTGTATCAGGTGATCAATTTTTAGCTCAAAAATGAAAATTCCTAGAAATTATTGAAACCAACGCCAAATCAAAGTGATCATTGTGTTGGGGCCTTCGTTTAATTTTGAATGATTTTGACCAGTTTTCACTGACCAAAGGGCAGGAAAGAGATAGAAGGCAGCAACGGTTGGGTGGCAGAATGAACAGTTGCGGAGGAGTGGTGGCAAGGTGGCAGCAGAAGGCAAAGGCAGCTGAGGAGGTGGGAAGGCGTAGAAGCAGCCAAGGGAGAAAATAGCCGAGCAAGAACTGGTAGTCCAGGCAGTTGAGAAGGACATAAAATGGGAAGACCAGAGAGGAAAAAGGTTGTTTTTGAACCTACTAGTGGAAGAAGGAATCGGTTGCAAGCGAAGGGATACATAGTTGCAAAGGCCGAATGATATAGTGCTGGGATCTGAAGGACTTGGTTGCGGAACTAATCTGAACCTGAGCGACTGAGTCAGGTACTTTATGTAATGCTTGTGGAAAATGTCAAAACATAATGTAATATTTTATGTTAAGTTTAATATAAGACAGAGCTGATGTTGGTTGTAAGTTCTAATGTATTGGGCCTCTTGTTTAGTGGGTCTATTAAAATTTTAAATAGCTTATCTGTTGTACATAGACGATAATTCATAGTTTGATTCAAGGATGATGTTATCTCTGTGTTCTCTATAATGGATATATGTGTATGATTCAAGGATGATGTTATCTCTGTTTCTCGTATAATGGATATGAGGGTGTGTGATCGCCTATGCTCGGTTGCTATTCCTTCGACCCCATGTTGAACCCTTCTCCCTTTTGGTCACAGCACACATCGGGTGAGACTCCTTGCCCTTCAGGGTAAGGTGAAAATGATAGCGCTATCCTAGACTACAACAGACCATTGTTGGCCTCCTGTGCCCTAACCCAGGGTCTTTCCCCTAATGACTCTTTCGAGCCAATAAATGGTTCTGTTGCCGAAACCCGAAGTTGAGAGAACTATTTCAGAATGTGGTGTCAAGGGTATTTAAAAGAGAGATCAGAGACTAGTGGAATCATAAAGTAGATCAATTTGTGGCAGAGAAAGCTGCCCGCAGGAATCAATCGATTGATAAAGTAAGTGAGGGGATTTTATATGCTGATGGCATAAATGACCAATATGAAATTTTCTAGTGCAAGTTCCTCGAGGACCTATGCAATTGGTTGAGAGAGTCGAAGAGGAAGAGTCAATCAAGTGGACTAGCAATAGTATGCCATAGTTGGAATTTGTCTGATATTGCATTGCTACAGTAGCTGTATAATGATTGGATGACATTAGTTGATTTCTGGGTGAAGACTACTGTGGAAGGGTACATGGTCAAGTTTGCTGCGGAGAGCTATTAGTCTTTATCAAAGGAAGAAGATATTTTCAGCTCTTTCTTGAGTGGGGAGTTGATAGGAGAATTCCCGACATGGATTAAGATGTTTATGGTAGAGGAAGGACTACTATCTTTACCCACTACTGGGATGGAGGCGTAAAACCCCAGTACCGGGGGAAGGAATTGGAGGGGAAAATGCTGCCTATAGAAGGATAGGGATGCTGCAAGGGGATGGATGCGGAAGGATTGAAGAGAGATAGGGATGTTAGAGCATAGAGGAGGGAGCTACTAGTGAACAAGTGGCATGCAAGAGTGACTCAAGCTCTAGGGAAGAGAAGGAGGGGGCCCCACCAAATAGGAGTGGTGATGGGAAAACCCCGAGTTGAGGAGGAGGGAGAAGACGGTGTTAGGCAACCCGAGTGCGGGAGAGAGGGATGCTGGAACCGGGAAAATGAAGAAGGACATTTCCTGCAGGTTACAAAACTAGGATCGCAATAGGAGACCGAAGGAGGACCGTCTTGGAATGTTGCGGAAGTAGATTTGAAACATTAAACACACGAGGGTCCTTCCCTGCAGGTTGCAAAAGTAGAATCGTGAGATCAAAAACCTTATCGACATGAGGAAAGAGATGATGATAATGTGGGCAATGGGATGAGGAGGTTGTTCGATGAGGAAGAAGCATCCATCAAAATTCAGCAGCCCCAACCCCAAAATATAAGTGGCATTTCCCCCAACCTTCCCTTGGTACCTTATCACAAACCGGAGGAATTTATCATTAGCTTAGCCAAGGAAACACGAGTATATAGTGTGCTGGAGAAATACAGGGACGGTCTCAATATTGGAAGTAATACAAGAACTGGTTATAGCAGTATCTTGGGACTACAGGGATCCCAACGGCCGGGAAGCAAAGGTTTTTTATTGTTAGCCCATACTCAGAGTAGTATGGCGAGATCGTTTACTAGATACCCAGAATTTGCAGGATGGGGGAATGAGGATGTGGAGCAGCACTGGTACCTCTACAAAGCCATCTGGAGGGCTCGTCAGACTTCGAATAACATCCAGGCGGTGGAATTCCAGACCATGCTAAGAGAATGGACTCTATGTTGGTTAATAAACTGGGCAGAGCAGAACTAGAATCCCACAATAGATGATATTAAGAGGGGATTTGTGCAGGAATTCAAGGTGTTGTAGACAGACTAGCAGGGGTTATCACAGCTGTGGGAAATTAAGCAGAGGGAGTGTGAGACGACTTGGGAGCTCATGCAAAGGTTTAAGGATGCCATCGCCAAGCTGGGTTACACCCTGGACCCAAACCACTAGCGGGACTGGTTTATCAAGGCACTCTTGCCTTTGACCAGAACACTGCTGACACAACAAAAGATAGGAACCTTGCAAGATGCATTGGAGCAAGAATCCCGAATAGAAGTAATGGTGGGATACCCACATGAATACCGGGGAGGCACAAGTCTGCAAGATCTAGCGATCACAGGCCTGCAGAGCCAGATCCCGAATTTGACCGAGAATCTAAGGGATCTCCAGCTCGTACAACTAGCCAGGCCCAATTTTTGGTGCACCCATTGCTTGGTGGAAGGGCATGTTGTGATGGAATGCCCACGGTTGCGGGGAATTAATCAACCAGAGGGGTGGTGGGGTTGTCAGGGGCCCCTCCCACCATAGGGGTTGTGGCAATCAAAGCACAAGGACCCTTCCCAGAAACGAATAACCCAAACTTTTGTGAGATCTGTAGGGCATATGGGCACCTGCCACAGATGTGCCCAATTATGCAAAAGTACTCTAATGTCCCCAATAACAACTACTACAAGTTCTTGGCATCGACAACTCATCACACTGATCAGTGCTAAGCATTGGATTCTCTAGCAGAAAGACTGGATAGATCCATGTTTAGGGTTAATGATGTGAATCAAGGGGGGCAAGGAGGAAATGGACACGAAGGAAGAACGGGAGGAAGAGGGCCCTTAAGGTGTTACAACTACGACCAAGAAGGACATGTTGCAAGAGAATGCCCACTCCCGAGGAGACCCTGGTGTTCGCAGTGCAAAGTTAACACCCATGTGACAAAGGATTGCCCAAAGATCATTGCGAAGTGGGAAGAGAGAACCCGCCAGTGGGGGACCAACTTGGTGAATGTTGAGCCTCATACCGACGATGGCTTCCCCGCGACCAATATCAATATAGTCACCCAAGGAGGGAAGAAGACAGGGGAGGACCTCTAAGCCGAGGACCCTCCCTTAATTGTTTAAGTGGCATCACCACAAAGGGCATATAAGCCTGAGTGCCAAAGATAGTATTATCAAGAAGCAGCCAAATTGTTCGAGGGAATGACCGAAGATAGGGAAACCCAAAGACCGCAAGTCCATGTGCTCGCTCACACCCAGCCGATTAGGGAGTGGTTTAACTTATTCTTGAAAATTATTGATGATGAGGCCATGCTAAAGGAATTGCGTAAAATCTTAAAGGCCGCAATATCCATGGAAGAAGAAGGAGTGGGACAGCCATGTGCAACCTTGCTGGAGAAATCCTCTAGGAGAGTGAAGCAGAATAAGAAAAGGAGCAGAAAGGAGTTCTGAATCAATGCGCAAGTAGCAGGGTTCCAGATAAGGGACACCATACTAGATTTAGGGTCGGATGTAAACATCCTACCCAGGAAGACTTGGGAGGCAATGGGGAAGCCACAACTAAAGTACTTGCCAATTCAATTAAGAATGGTGAATTAGTATTGCATATTGCCCATTAGGAGATTGGAAAATGTAGAGGTCGATGTAGCAGGGGTGAAGATGCACACCGAGTTCAAAGTAACTGGCATTATGGGGGATAAAGACCCATATACAACACTCTTGGGGATTGATTGGGCATACGAAAACTGGGTTGTAATAGATTTGAAGAAGGAGCTGATGATTTTCAAAGCAGATGGGCTAAGGGTGATCCAGTCATTAGACCCCTACCAAGGACATAGGTTTACAGAGCCAACAGATGACAGGGATGAACTAGGTTAGACCAATTATATATGCTCATAGTAGGGAAAAGGGAGGACTACATAAATCCTATGGCCGGAGGATCTGTTAGTTGGAGAAGCATTCAAAGCTCAGAAACTGGTTTAGAAGTTGCATGGGATGCATGGTAGTAGGGTGGATATGAACTGACAACTTGACAATGTGCAATGATAAGCTGAGTAAACTGGGGAGACATGGGAATGGATGACTACCCGAAGTACTGTGGCCTTGAGATGGTAAATCAATTTTTAGATAGGGTGGACCAGGACATACCAGAAGACCAAATAATTCCCTTTCTAGACATTATGCTTATGGTAACACTAACAAGATGGTGGAAGGCACACTGCAAAGTATTAAAAGACTGGAGGGATGCTAGGCAAGCAATGAAGGATAGGTTTGGCAAGGAGGAAGATCGACCAAATTATGAAGGGAAATACACGGGGAATTCAAGTCCCGAGAAGCACATCAAAGATTGCACAACCAGCTGGAAAAGCCAGGGACTACCAAGCAATCGATGGGTACATGTGTTTATACATACCTGGGAACTATCCCTCAAGCTTGGTATATCCAGGAGGAGCTATAGCGACAGACAGCTAGTTGGGGTACCTTGGAAGCACAGTTTGTCTACGATTTTCATTCAAAGGAAATGAGGCACAAATGACAGAGGTACTCCAGGTAGTAAAAAGGGTTATGTTCATCCCAAATACGTTAGTTTAAGGGGGGCATGAGGAAAAATTTCTGCAATGCTTGTACGATATGGAATCGTGAGGATTTGTGACCTGCAACAAAATTGATGCAGAACCAGAGGAGGACAGATTGGAGGGGCTTAGACACTTGGCCTTTGAAGAAACAGAAGGGGAAAGAGGTATTCGTGAGAACCCTTTGACAGAAGGTGCTCATATCCTACCAGTGAAGCTGAGAAAACAAAATTTGGGGACGAAAGATAAGCCCAAGATAGCATCGGTGGGAGATTATTGGGACGAACAAACCACCAAAGAAATTTTTGACTTATTACAAGAATACCATGACCTTTTTCTAGCTTCAGTAACAGAACTCAAGGGGATAAAAGGTAACCTGGGACAAATGAAAATTTTTCTGAAACTAGGCGCCCGACCAGTAAAGCACAAACCATACCGACTGAACCCAGGGGTAAAAGAGGAAGTTAAAAGGGAAATTGATAAAATGTTGGATGCAGGAATCATATTTCCGATAGATGAAGCTGACTGGATAAGCCCCATAGTTATTTAGAACAAGAAAGATGCAATCGAAATTAGGGTATGCATCGACTATAGAAGCCTAAAAAATGCATGCGTGCATTACCCGTTCCCCACACCATTCACCGACGAAGTCCTAGACAATGTTGCAGGGAATGAGGCATACTCGTTCAAAGATGGGTTCTCAGGTTACCACCAGGTCCGAATAGCTGAAGAGGACAAAAGGGAAACAACTTTCATGACTGAGTGGGGGTCATATGCATACAATGTAATGCCATTTGGATTAAATAATGTGCCAACGGTCTTCTCAAGGATTGTAATAGCTGCATACCAGGATTATATTCATAAGTTCCTAGAAGTTTACATGGACGACTGGACAATATACAACCTATTGAAGAATCATACCAGCTTATTGAGAGTGATGTTCGAGAGGTGCAGACAGTTGCAAATCTCCTTAAATATAAAAAAATGTATTTTCGCAGTTCCCTTTGGAACTCTACTAGGCCATATCGTTTGCAAAGATGGAGTCTATGTGGACGCCACCAAGGTTGTAACAATTGTCCATATGGAACCACCATGCAACGTGAAACAACTAAGGGAAACTCTGGGCCACACGTGGTACTACAGACGGTTCATCAGGAACTACGCAGCCATAACAACCCCGATGGAGAAACTACTAAGGAAGACCGAAGAATTTATCTAGACTCCGGACTGTCAAGAAACTCTGAATAAACTGAAGGAAAGATTAGTAAGTGACCCCATATTAGTATACCCCGACTAGAACAAAATGTTCCACGTACACATCGACTCGTCTGGAATAGCGCTAGGAGCGGTCTTAATGCAACCAGGAGAAAAGATGGACCATTCAATATACTACGCTAGAAAAAAGATCTCTACAATGGAAAGGAACTACCGAACAATAGAACAAGAAGCTTTGGAAATGGTCTACTCTCTCCAAAAAATCAGGCACTACCTACTAGGCGCACTATTCAAATTCTTTACAGACCATTTAGTGCTTAAATACTTAGTAAAAAAGCAAGTATTGGAAGGAAGAATATGCAGGTGGTTGTTATTGTTCTAAGAATTCACGTTTGAAGTGGTTTTTAAGCGAGCAAATTGAATGTGGGGCCAGATCACCTATTGCACCTGGATACAGGGGAGAATGACAGAGTAATAGACGATCTATTGCCCGATGCCGACCTATTCAGGATAGAGGCTATTCCCAGCCACCTAGAAGATATTGCTACATTGCTAACAATAGGTCATTGCCCAGAGGGATACACGACAACACAAAGACGACACTTGGTGGTTAGAGCAACAGATTACCAACTCATCGCGGGACACCTCTACAAAATGGGCATGGATCAAATACTCAGATGTTGTGCCTTGCAGCACGAAATAAAGGACGTCCTTTGGGAGTGCCACACAAGAGTCGCAGGAGGCCATGTAGGAGGCAAGGCCACCGCAAGAAAGATACTACACGCAGGATTATGGTGGTCCACTATCCATAATGATTCTAAAGCATTTGCCAAGGAGTGTGATGTTTGTCAAAGGGTCAGTAAGCCTTCCCAATGCAATAAGCTACCACTACACTCGGTCCATTCGGTGCAGATCTTTGATAAGTGGGTAGTAGACTTCATTGGACCAATTTCTCCACCAGCAAGACACTCGCGAGTCCGATACATAATTACAACAGCAAAATACCTCACAAGATGGGTAGAGGTCATGCCAGTGAAAGACTGCATAGCAGAAAAAACAACAAGATTCATTTTTGAAAATATTATTTCAAGGTTCGGATGCCCAAGGAGCCTCACAAGTGACCAGGGCACACACTTTCTGAATGAAACCATTGAAGCTCCGCTAATGAATTTTATGGTTCAAAATAATAAGAGTAGTCCTTATGATCCACAAGCCAATGCTGCAGTAGAAGCATTTAACAAAATACTAGAGAAAAGGATGACAAAAGTTGTATCTACCAATCGGGATGACTGGGACGAAAGAATTCCAGTGACTCTATGGGCATATAGGACAAAAATCAAAACACTACACAAGAAAACTCCATTTCAACTTGTGTATGGCAGAGAAGTGGTGGTACCAATAGAATTTATACTTCCCAACATGCTCATCTTAGAAGCTACGGGAATCACCGATAGCAGTGCCTTGCGGGACAGGCTAAGCCAGCTGATGGAACTCGATCAAACCTGGTTCCTAGCAGAGTTCCATCAATCAATCGAGCAATGAAGACAAAAGGCTTGGCACGATAGACACATCAAGAAGAAGTCATTTGAAGTTGGAGATTAGGTGCTCCTTTATGACAACAAGTTCCAGAAGTTCCCAGGAAAATTGCAGATGCATTGGTTAGGCCCATCCATAATCACAGATATAAAAGGATCAGGCGTGGTAAGACTCGCACAACTGGATGGACTCCTACTGCAAGGATGGGTGAAGGGCGTGCACCTGAAACTCTTCTGCAAGTAAAAAAAAAAAAATAGTTTGAATAATAAGGTTGTGGCCAAGCTTGGGATGCCGCAACCCATTGGTGGTTTGGGGGGAGGGTAGTCTTAGTGGTCACGTTGGTAGGCCTAGTCAACAGAGGCAGTGGCCACACATGTCATCCTCATCTATAGAATACACGTAGGTCCGAACCTTTTCCAGAATTGATAGTCGCACAAGTACCTGTCCCATCCACCATACCGGTAGTTATTTCCTGATTAAGTAATTAATCAGGAAACTGTCAAGATAGGGCCGCAAAATCTTTCCCGTTAAGCATAGAATTAGTTAATAAATAAACCCATCATGGAAAAATAAAGACGCCATGTAGCCCACTCTGTACTTTCTAGACCATGTCATAGTTGTCACGTCCAAGTCGGCCGACGGTGGCAAGATATAGCTAGAATACATGGAAAGGTCGCTAGAGTAATTAGTTGATTAAAGCCTCATTAGTTAGGGGACGTCGTGTCAGGTTTGGCTACATAAATCACAAGAGGATGCCGGGGACACTAGAATTTCAAATCCTAGAGGAATTCCAGGATCACTCTGAAGAAAAGGGCAGAGGAAGAGAAGCAAGAAACCTCCAGTGTAGATAGTTTACCGTAGAAGAGAAGCGATGGCGAAAGGAATAATATCAGTGCCATAGAATGCTCTTGATGCACGAATTGAAGCAGTGGATGATTTGTATGGGCAATATGACATGTCAAATATGATTGAAAATGACTTCATAGATGGATTCTAGTTTTCGGACTTGAAAAGGGAGGTGTATGCAGAAGAATTTGAAAAGGAGGATCGCACTAGGATCTCGAGAGTCAGAGATGAGTTTAGGGGGATACAAATGTCCACACTATTCCACTTACGAAATTTGCCCATATTCGGCACCCAATTTGTCTCCATGTAGTGCACAAAAATGCTAGCAAGCAGGATGCATGGTGGGTCACTATGGTTGGATAAGGAATACCCCATTCATGTCGAGGATATCAATCAACTCATCGGGTTGGCAAAAGTTGGGAATGTAGTCAACACAACATTCCAGGCCAAGGTAAAGTGGGGAAAGAAGCAGATAGAGGAAAACATCTACGCCGGATACAGGACGGATTGCGGTGGGAGGGGCACAAAGCTGGACAAAATTAACAAGGATAATATCAAGGTTGCGTGCTATCTTATCACAGGAAAAGCAATGAGGAATTTCACAGGAATTTAGACACCATTTCAATTGTGGAACACTGTTGCCAAGGAGAAGTACTCAACTGGTCAACCTTCGTGCTGAATGAACTATTTGAGGCTTGTGAAGATGTGTACAGGAGGAGCACTGGCTTTGTGTTTGGGTACTTGTTAATGGCACTAGCAATGTGGAAATGGAAGCCACCACCACAGAGGAAAATGGAAACCATTACCGAAGACTAGCCAATTGCGCTCAGGTACAAACTGTGGAAGGTGTCGGGGGATCCCAACATAAAGGAAATCAACGAAAAAGCTTTCAAGAGTTGGGATGAGTAGATGTTGGACACCATTCAGTCCACTGAGAGGATACCCAAGGCCCTCTTGGATGAATTCTCAGGCGAGCTTTAGTTTGGCACCTCCCACATGCACACTTACCTAAGAGCGTGATGTGTCAACTTGAGCACGTTCAAGTTGAGGCCATAGAGGTTTAGCCTAATGGAGGAAGCATTGCACAAAGAGGTGGAGTCCTAACCGGGAGTGGCCTGCAAGGTAAGGGAAGGGAAACCCAAGTAACTTTTTGGAACCTTGATGCCAAAGGGCTGAGAGGGAGATGGGGCAGAAAGTAGTCGAAATTGGGAAGCCAACGAAGTACTCCAGTAAATGCTACTCCAGATGGAAGAAAATATGTTCAAACTAAGACGGACAGTTGCCAGCTTCTAGCCAGGTGAGAGTAACTATCTTGAGAAATTTCAAGGTTCCACCATGCTTTCCCCCATTATAACACCACCGTTTGCTATAGCGCTTCCCTCGGGAACATCTCGGGCTCCCACCCAGATCACAATCCCCAAACCTTAGAAAAAGCGAGTCATCCGAATCCCACAACTCAAAAAGCTGACTACTAAAAAGCCGAAAATTAACTCGCCAGCTCCAGTCATCGACCTCACTATTGAGGTTGAGCAGTCAATTCCCGTAACCACCATAGTCGAAGAGATCCCTGCCACTACATCCACTACATTACAACAGTCACGAGAAGCATCCCCGCAAACTGCTTCCACTTCCGCGACCCTGTCCAAGATCCTCCCATTCAGCCACCAAAGTACTATTGTAGAAGCAAAAGTTCAGTCAGCTGGTCGGACAAAGGGCACCACCTCAACCATGGGTATGCCACCAACAGAGAGTACATCACTAATGCTTGGGTTGGACCCACCAACAGGGAGACGCCTTGATACCATTTGGTGGGGAGAAAGGACTGAGCCATACTGGCCCACTCTCCCTATAAAGCTCATAGTCCTGCCAAACCCTAGCATTACTCCAGTCACCCCACATTTCACTCCACCATCACAGCAGGACCACTCACCCGCCTCCCATTCTGATAAATCCATCACCAACGGCCTACCCCTACAGTAGAAGTTCCCTAAACCAAGCACAATGCAGGCTGATACACTCCATCACTGGTCATCGACCCAATTATTTTCCTTTATTTAGCAAGCAACACACAAGGCCGAGAGCCTCCATGAAGACTTGGCTAAAGAACACAAACAACAGAGGAAGCAGTTTCACATGGCGATGGAGGAGTGAGATCACCTACAGGAAGCAAATATAGAATTGCAAGCCCAGGTGGATCAGATTACACAACGGTTTAGATCAATATGGCCAACCATCACCGAGGCCAATAATGAAGGACCAACGAACATAACTGCCTGCACGTTGGTCGATTGCTGCAATCACATACAGATGGCATGCACGCGCTTGGCAGCCACCAATGCTAAGATGAGGCAGAAGCTAGATATAGTAAGGTCTGCAAAACCAGATCTCGTGGAATCTATGTGCGGACGGTCGAGGGAAAGGTCAGAGAGCTAGAAGTGAAGAAGGAAGCCTTGGTCAAGGCCCTCAAAGATGGATACGCCCTAATGGGCAAGGTCCATGAATAGTCAGGTAGTTTAGCACTGAAGAACCACTTGGTTTACCTGCTAAGAGAACAGATTCAGTCACTCTTTGCCAGCACAAGGGATTGTAAAAACCATACTCAGCTGCAACAGATCAATGAGAAAATCGACATCCTCCAGGCCTAGGTTGAAAACATTGAGGAGCCATCAAAGAAAAAATGGATAATTAGAGATCTGCGGCCCCCAGTTTGTATGTAAGTTCTACTCTTGAAGGAGGAATGCGACTCCAACGACCAGCAATGGGACGACCTGCAAAGACAGCGGCCAACAATCCTAACATCGCAATGGGCTGAGGTGTTCACTCAAGTAGTTGATACAATCCTCGTCAATTGGGACTTGGCCCTTCAAAGATACACTGAGTTTAGGCACTGGACAACAGCCTCAGTCCCAGAGTTGGAGCTTTTGTTTGTAACAGAGGAACCACAAGGGCAAGAAAGGGTTGCAGGAACAAATTCCATGCCGCAAGCCAGGATTGAGGCAGAAGAGGCACCCACTCCACAAGCAAGGATTGAAGAAGTAGCAGTGTCGGTACAACAAACAACAAAGACATCACCGGTAGTAATGAAACCACCACCTGTATAGCACATGCAAGTAACAACAGGACCACTAGAGGTCGAAATGACTTGACTTGGGGACGAGTCAAGAAATTGTGGCCAGGGCCTATTGGGGCCTTCATTTAATTTTGAACGATTTTGACCAATTTTTATTGAATGAAGGGCGGGAAAGAGACAGATGGCAGCAACGATTAGGTGGTGGAACGAACAGTTGTGGAGGAGTGGTGGCAAGGTGGTAGTAGAAGGAAAAGGTAGCCGAGGAGGTGGGAAGGCGTAGAAACAGCCAAGGGAGAAAAGAACTGAGTGAGAATTGGCAGTCTAGGAAGCCAAGAAGGACATTAAAGGGGAAGACCAGAGAGAAAAAAGGTTGTTGTTGAACTCGCTAGTGGAAGGAGGAGTCGGTTGCAGGCGAAGGGATACACAGTTGCAGAGGCCTAATGATAGAGTGTTGGGATCTGAAGGAATTGGTTGCGGAACTGATCTGAACCCGAGTGACTAAGCCAGGTACTTTATTTGTGGCAAATGCCAGAAAATAATGTGATCGTTTATGTTAAGTTTAATATAAGACAAAATCAATGTTGGTTGTAACTTCTGATGTATTGGGCCTCGTGTTTAATGGGTCTATTAAAATTTTAAATAATCTATTTGTTGTATGTAGACGGTAAATCATAGATTGATTCAAGGATGTTGTTATCTCTGTGTTCTCTATAATCGATATATGTGTATGATTCAAGGATGTTGTTATCTTTGTTTCTCATTTAATGGATATGCACGTGTGTGATTGCCTGTGCCCAGTTGATATTCCTTCGACCCCATGCTGAACCCTTCTCCCTTTTGGTCACGATGCATTGCTGGTGAGACTCCTTGCCCTTCGGAGTAAGGTGAAAATGTTGGCGCTATCCTAGACTACAACAGACCACTGTTGGCCTCTTGTGCCCAAACTCGGGGTCTTTCCCTTAATGACTCTTTCGAGCCAACACATCGTTCTGAATCCAACGACATACAAATCATCTCAATCCGACACAGTGTGCTCAAGTTATTGCATTTTGATCGTTTTCCCAAACCGTTAAAATTTTAGCACGTTTGTTGACTAGGTGACTATACGAGGAGTCAGCATGATTGTTATCAGGAAATCTAGTGTTCACTCGGAGCTGCTAGTCTCACTAATACTGGTAGCTATCTTAGAAACAAACAAACTAAAACTACTTTCGCTTTCCTTTATGAGAAGTAGATAAGAGGGGAACAAAGGACACCAACCTCAGTCTTGCGCTTGGTTCCTTGCTTGGTTCCTCTCCCTTCTGACAGATCTTCGCCACTCCTTCGTCTACCCAGCTTCAAAGAGCACCTGTGGAATCAAAGCAGCATAATACTATCGAAGAACAGAGATCACAATCATAAACAATACATGACCAGATATGTATTGACCACACAAATGCATATATCATCAAACATACAAGAATGTGGAGGAAAACTTGAATAGATTTATTAATATCAAGAATAGAAAAGAGGATTACAACCAATTGTTCTAACCCAACGTCACCCTCTCAGCATGAAAGCCCTTCTTCCCCTCATGAAAAGCTTAGATCACCCAACACTATGATGTTGCACCAGGAAACCAACAGCACTTCCTTACAAGATACAAGATTCCAACCTTTGGATCTCTGTGATGAGGGATCCATATATAGATGATTGTAGGGTGTGAGTCAGCTTCTGGGATTTTGATTAGTGTCCTCTCTCTGATAGTTCTTGATTCCAGTTGGAGATTGATGATCTCTTACTCATCCCTGGGCGAATTTAGAGAGGTAAGTGTCACAAGAGAAGTTTTTGGAAGATTCCATGATTATCCACCTCGCAAACTGTCTCTGCCATTTTTCTACTCTTGCCCAACGCACCCTATAAAAGGGCATTCCAGTATGCATCGCACATTTTACATTGAGCAGGTGATATGCATCGCACCTTTTACATTGAGCAGGTGATACGCATCGCACCTTTTACATTGAGCAGGTGATATGCATCACACCCTCTGCACTGGGCAGTCCGTATGGTCCAGTTTTGACCAGTTCTGTAGTTTTCTATGGAGAACTTCTGGGAGATGATGTAATCAGCTGACCTCGTTCCTTTAGGGCATGAAGAAACACTTTTAGGGACTTAGGAGCCCTTGGTTTATGGACATGTATGATTGGGGTTGCAGTGCCCAAAAATGTCTATAACAGTTGCCCCCTAAAGCATGAGGTTGTTAATATTTTGATGTCGGGTGAAATGCTTTATCATGAGGATCCAACGTTTTTTCGAGCTGGGAGGTGACCTATATACAATACATTATCTTCATAATATTTTTCATGATCTAGCTGAAGCGGGTATTCCCATGCTCAGTTTTATAAATTCATTTTCATGTACATAGGACAGACAACTATCTGTGTAGCAGACTGATGATTCGGACGGAGTCATCATCCTTTGATTCAGATGATCATCTGTTTGGCAATGATGTACATTTAATGTCTTTATATTCCTGAATATATCACAGCCTAGGTGAATGAAACTAGATCCAGGGTCTTCAAACTTGTTCAATCTTCACTCGGAGTACAAGTCGATCCATGTGAAAGATACTCTGGAGTCAAACATGGAAAGACATCGCCCGATTACCAGCCAATGATGTGAGTTGTTAACAGGCACGAGAGGAATCACCGATAATGATGATGACCCTCAAGGTACTACAGTACAATTCGCGTGGTGTGAAAAAGGGACTTGGCATCGAACACCACGCAAAATCTTTTGGTCGAAGGCCATTGATGTAAATCTGTCGCTGGAAGTGAGAAACTTGCCATTGAGGCATGCAAGCTTCAAAGTACTGAAAGGGTTGTTCCTAGGTTGACTTCTTGGATAATGAGCTGATGTTAACAAGAAGTTACCCGTCGTAGGAGGGCCTTAATGAATCCCACATCTACGACACGGAATGGAGTAAATGATTTTGGAGATGAAAACGATCTGATGATACAGGGTTCAAGGTGGTGGTCATGAAAGAATGGAGCGTGAATGTATTGCAGTGGATGAGACACAGGTAAATTTTCTGAGCGACTTCTCTTGAACATACCGGCGACACTGAAATGGATTGGTAGCATTAACCCCAAAGATGGATTTTACGATGGACCTATGGTGATATGACTGGTGAACAGAATAACCCAACCTGACTCAGACGGAGTGAAAGTGTCATGTTCAAGAGCGACTTGCTACCAATAAAGTTTCTTCAAGTTTTCTTCCCAATTTTCCCCAGTCATTGCTGACCAGCACCTCTTTATTTTTATCAAGCTTGAGGAGGATAACATATGCTTGTTCTATAATCCACCCTTCGAGCAAACCTGTCGCTATATTTTAGCGAGTCTAGCGACAATGAAACTCGTTCTCGCCCATTTGGATGAGTTTGTCGCTATTCGGTTTTAACGAGTTTAACGACAAAGATAACTCTGTCTCTTTCGATTTTAGAGAGTCTGAAAGAAATGGAAAGGAGACTCCAAAGATTCTTTTTCATTATATAATCCCTTAAGTCCGAAAAAGCATAAAATAATACAAAAGGGATGAATTTTCGATAGTTTTAATGAGCTGAACAAGACAAGCGCTTGATCTTTTTGTGTAATAATCCCTCAGGTCCAAAAGGATTAAAATCTAGAGGAGGGATAACACTTCTGATGACTTTAACAAGCCGGAGAGGCCAATCTCTCGGCAATCTTTTCATATTTTACGAGTCAGGTGAAAAGAGCTTAAAGAAGACTCGTTTTCGAGGAACGAGTGATGGTTTCGGGCAGCAGCTGATTCCAGGTAGGATTTGGAATTTTCCAATCATGACAGTGTCACAAGGATGCCTAGTAGAATCACTCTTCGTAGATGTTCCTCGAAGGGGTAAACAATCATGTGGGGGTGAATGATCGACTAAAAACAGAGTGGAGGTGATGGCGAGAACACGACTAAGGCTCAAAAGCTGGTGATAAGGCATTCACAATGGTTATTTACCGGTTTATTTTTTAACGAGCTTAAATGCTGGGGGAAACATTTTCTCATGACTTATGTTTATTTTTTAACGAGCTTGAACTATGCGCTAAAATTACTCGTGGAGAGTTTATTTTTTAACGAGCTTGAACTCTGTGACAACATTGCTCGCGATAAGTTTGCATGCCCCCAACATAATAACACAAATCGAGGTGCATGCCCCCCAAGCTTCATTGCATTCAATGAGGTGGTTGGAATGAAGGTTTACCTTCAAGGTCTTTGAAAGACTCGATTTGGAAAGGGAGTTGTTTCATTTTTTAACGAGGTTGACACAGTAAACGAACTATCCTCATGACTCCTTGTTTCATTTTTTAATGAGGTCAACACGAGATTAGAATTGTCCTCAGAATCCACCATATTAAAGTATTTGATAGAAAATCAAAAACTGAAGGATGATTAAGGTCATTGGAATAATCTTCGTGGTAATCCGGAAGATGGGAACGATGGTGGTAATATTCCCATAGTGCCCTGTCAATCATCATTGACTGAACAATTCCTTTGTATGTAGAACTTACATGTGACGAAGGGTCTGAAGGGGTACTATATTCCTTAGACCTATGTATCCAAATGCTTGATGAGCATTGGTTTGGGTTTTCCCCCCAAGCCAAGAAAATTGATTGCTACAATATTTCTAAAATGGCGATGATCCATGCTGTCAAGATGTTTAGGAATCCTCTGAATCTAGAAGATACCATATTGTAGGGCCCCACCATGGTCATTTCCGCCAGATTGCTTGGAGGTGGTAGGGCAAAAGTCCCCATCAATGTAAGGTCTTTTAGTAGACCTACTCCGATATTTTGAAGCGAATGAGGGATTCTGTGGATCATTGGAATGCTTCCCGTAACTTGCGAACTGTTGGGTAGAAAAGTTTGTTGGTCAATGATTGTAATTCCTCCTTGGGAAGGAAATGCAATTTTCCTAAAGTAGGTGGACACAACGGCTGCCATGGCATATATCCAGGGTCTTCCTAGTAGGATGTTGTAGTCGAGATTTCCGTCAATGACTTCAACATCTATTTCTACTATTTTGCCCCCCAGTTCGACTTGCAAGTTACTTAGTATCCAATACGGGGTATATGTTCGTCCATCAAATGCTTTCAATGTCATTGATGATCGCGACAAGGACAGAGACCTTAGAGTTTTCTGGCAACTCATCGACATGATACATGTAGATGCCCCCTCATCAATAATTGTTCTATGAACAATTTTGTTTAGGGCTTTCACTTGAATGAGGAAAGCTAGTTGAGCTGGTAACTGAGGGTCGTATCCTTTGTGATTAAAAGATACAAGATTGGAATCCATTGGGTCAATCCTACCTATTGCTGAAAAAAAAGCCTGCTTTTGGGAGGGGAAATTTTGCAGTACCTCAAGAGTCGACATCGCGGATGGCGATTGAGCTAAATCCTCCACTATATTATAGTGTTGTGCTGCTCGGGCACGAGGATTAAAGTTCGATTTGTGTACTGCTCCCTTTGTCGGTTTTATTGTTAATTCAGGAATGATGGGTGACACGACTTCTGTTGAAGTTGTTGTTGAAATACTAGGTTGATCATTATCCTTGTTGTTCAACATCTGTGGATTCCCGTAATCTTTACTCCTTATCGTTATTAGAGCATCATTCAGTTGCTTTGAAACTGACAACATTAGCACTTGGGATGGGGAAGCATTTTCGCTAGCAACCAGATTTGTTCCTGGGTTTGGAAACGGATCAATTAGTACAACCGAGGTTTTTGAACTTTTGAATAATTTTCTAAGTTCTTCTTTATATGGACACTCTCTAGTTCAGTGATCCTCGTCACATATACTGCATGGATTTTTTGGTTTCGCATTCCCAGAAGGGTTCATAGAAGATTTTCTAGGAGACGAGCCCCCCTGGTTTTTCTTCTTCCCTTGTTTTTTCTTCTTGCCTCATGGCTGCTTGGGTTCTTTGCCTTTGTCTATTGACACGACATTTACTTCCAAGGCTAGAAGTTCCTCATTTGCATCTTGACTTGAAACTGTGTGGGCCTTTTTTTATGTAGCCTTCGCGGTTTTAGTGCTTGTCGTACCTATCACACCATCACCGGCATGAGAGTCTTTGTTTGATTTAGGAGGCGGAGGAATGAAAAATTCTGGTCTAGGAGCTTCATGGATTTTATCGTAGAGCATGCCAGACTGAGTATATATCAAGTCTAGATATTGTGCACAAGCGATAACTTGCTCTTCAGTGATGACTCCTCCCTTTGCCACATCTTCTATAATAGCGGGTAACAGCGACTTAATAAACCATTCAGCCAATAGCTGATCAGGAACATATATTTTTACCATTCTATGATGACGTCGCTGCTCATGAATATGATCGGATATGTGAGTGGTTGTCGTTTGTTTGAAATTGGTAAGTAGCTCAGTTCTTGTTTCATACCTGATAGGTAACTGAAAATGTGTTAAAAAGGTTGTGGCTAGGGTACTGAAGTTATCAAATGAAGCTCTAGGCAGTTTGATATACCACTTTGTTGGCGGACTAGTTAACGTGCGCTAAAAGAGGTGAAGCCGAATCGAATCGTCATTGAGAGTGTTTGACGAACACCATAGATGAAAGGTCATCACATGATTCGATGGGTCTTCGCCCGGATTTCCATTAAATTTAGGAATATCTGACGGAAGTTTATGCGGAATCGCCGGCCACCAAGGGGCATAGGCAATTGGATCGTTCGTTAGTCGACTTAGATCCGGTAACTCTAGAGTTGCCATGAAGGGTAACTGTTGATTCAGGCTTGGTTGAGCATAGGAATATCCGACGGAATTTTATGCGGAATTGCCGGCCACCAAGGGGCATAGGAAATTGGATCGTTCGTTAGTTGACTTAGATCTGGTAACTCTAGAGTTGCAACGAAGGGAAACTGTTGATTCAGGCTTGGTTGAGCATACCTAGGATAAGACAGAATCATTTGAGCAGTCAGTCTTTGCATACCAGCATAATGCATTTGATGTTGGTAATTTTGGTAAGGTTGATGGGCATAACCATTATGATATGGTTGATACAGCTGCCCATTACTTGCAAAGACTTGTGGCTCATATCCTTGGTAAGCCTGCTGGAATTGCGGTTGTTGGTATTGCACCAGCCATGGTTGTGAAGCCATGGACTGTTGTCTAGTACTGACTGTTTGACCAAGATGGGTATTGGTGTTCCCCGCTTGAACCTGTGCCATTCCACTAGTTGGTGATTGTGGTTGTGTCGGGGGTACAAGAGATTGTTGTATTGCAACCTGCGAAACTTGAGGTTGGCATACAACTGGTGACACTTGTACTTGCGATACTGCCATAATAGCCGGCGCAGTGGGGATGTTTGTCATAGGTGAACTTTGTTGTATTGAGCATACAAATCTTGGTTGTTGAGACAGGATTGGTACCCAACCGCTAGTTGTGATTCCAGCATAACCCAAATTCTGTTGCAAACTCATGCATGGTTTTCCTTCTAGGGAAGACAATGAAAGGGTATACGGCCCTCCATACGATGGTAATCTAGTACTCAAAGGAACAATTTGCCTTTGGGGACCAATTTGCCAAAATTGACCTTGTGATGGATCAATTTGTCGAGACTCAACGTAAGAGATTCCAGATATAATTCCGGATGAACAAACGGGAACAATACATATTATCGAAATAGTCCCTGGATGGACTCCATCCAGCAATTGAAAGCTGGTTGGGACAGATGGCACGCCGGCGAACATTGTCGGAATAGCAGAAGGAACTTCCGTTGTTGCTGTCTCAGGTGACACAGTCCTTGATGTTGACGGTTGTTCAGACATATTAAGCCTATCCATAATATTCCCCAACGATTCTTCAGGAACTTCCGAGGGCGGGTGAATATTTTCTGATGACGAAGGATACAGGACGATCCCAGCTCCAAGTTGCATTGGAGTGCTAGACGAAGGATCTTCCACAATCTCTTCTATGGCAATCAATCAAGGAGGAAGACGTAGACCGTCAGGTCCGTAAAATATTTCTGGTGTCGAAGAAGATGTAAGTTCTACAGCAGTAGATGGTTGGGGAGTAACACCTTCCAAATTGGCTGTAGATGAAGCCGGTTCAGGAATAGAAGTGTTAACCATTGCACTAGGATCAGTTGTAATGTCCTTTTGCTGTTGCGGAATTTCTTTTGTAGAGGCAGGGATTCCAGAATGTTCGGAGTAACCGGAGTCTCCGAGGATGTTGGAGTGCTTGCTCCAACCAACCTAGGGGACTTTGATTCGGTTAGACGAGTTCGTTTCATCCAGAATGGTTTCACTTCCGGGGTCAACGACAGTTGAATCGTAAGTCTCCGCAAATGACGGGGTTTTGATTGAAATTCTTCCACGATTGCGGATTACTTGATCAACTCAAAATAAAAAGGGAAAAACGTTTTTTGAATTAAATGAATTTTAGACGCTTTGACACAACTTGTTTTTTCAATTTTAAAGAGTTGAGAAAAAACAAAAGATGACTCTAGTCACCTTCGATTTTTATTGAGCCCGAAGTGACAAGTGCTCAGGGGACCTTTTCCTTTAAGGAGTCTGAGAAGGAGAAAAATGGACTTCTCTGGAGATCTAGGCAGAGAGGATTACCAAACCAATCGCAAAACTGCAGAATACTTTTTACGGTACGGCAGTCAATCTT
>APFE031250506.1:118793-137822 GCA_000404065.3 Pinus taeda
TCCACCTTGCCACTTCAACTTTACTTTTCCGCGACCAATAATTCTAGCCTTCCTATCATCTCCTAAGAAGACATCACCACCATCGTATTTCTCATACTCGCAGAACCACTCTCTATGGGGAGTGAAGTGAAAGGATGCACCTGAGGCAATCAACCATGCCTCATGATCTACATGTGTACTTGAAGAAGCCAAGTACACATCCCCACCTTCATCTGAGGTGGTTTTCGCCTCTGCAGAAGGAGCATCATCAGATCCCTTTCCTTTATCAGGAGCTTAAGATTTACACTCCCTTCTGAAGTGCCCTTCCTTTCTGCATTTCCAGCACACCACCTTTGTAGGTTTTCCTGGAGATTTATATCTCCCTCTAGATTTAGATCTCCCACTCGATGACTTATTTTTGTTTCTGTTCTGGGACCGTCCTCGTACAGACAAGGCATCATCATTCTGGTTGTCCATATTTTTCCGTCTCATCTCCTCCGTCAGCAAGGCTGAGACTATTTCATCAAACTGCAAAGCAGTTGCATTGCTACCTATTGCAATAACCAGACTATCCCACAAAACTAGTAGAGAACACAACAGAATGATGCACTGATCTTCATCTGAAATTTTAATATCAACAGATGATAACTGACTTACCACAGTATTAAACGCATTCAGATGCTCTGTCACCGAGTCTCCATCTTTCATCCTCCGGTTATATAGATTTTTCCGCAGGAACAGTTTATTCACCAGAGACTTAGATTGGTACAAAGTCCCTAACTTGTCCCACAGAGCCTTCGTTGTAGCTTCCCCTGATACATTCAGCAATACTGAATCTGAGACACACAATCGTGTTGTGCTCTTTTCCTTCTGATCTAACTTCTTCCATTCTTCATCGGTCACTCCCGTTGGTTTAGTACCCGGATCTACCGCGATCCACTGATCTTTATCCACCAACAGATCCTCCATCTTGAGTTTCCACAACTCAAAAATCTGACCATTGAACTTCTCAATCTCTATCTTTCTGCTGCTCGCCATCTTCTTTCACCACCAAAATCGATCTCGCAGATTTCCCACTGAACAGGGTCTACCACAGGCCCGAGCGAAACCCCTTCAGCAACAAAGGCGTCCCCTTGAAGCCAAAATATCTATGATACCAAATGTAGGTTTTAACCCTGTACAGAAATTACCTGCATAACGAATTCTAAATCACAAGAAAAATAAAAAATGCGAGAGCATAACACATAAAACACATATACACAGAGATTTCCCACTGGATCCCAAAACCGGGACTACCAGCTTGATTTTTCATTATGTTCCTTTCAATGTTATAATACATATTTATGCATGCCGAAGCATCTAATACCATGGACCAAAAAACCATCACGTCCAAAACCACGAACCGAAAACCATTGCGTCCAAAAAACATGTGCGAAAACCATGCACAAAACCATAGGTGGGTCCGCCCAACCTAACATAGGGTCCAAAACCAAATTTTCTGGGCCGCTGCCCCGGACCCCATAAAGTGGGGTTATGGGTACCCCTCAAACCCCCTGTTAACTATGTGGAAAGAATATAACACAACCCAACAATCACCTCCCCAGTCGACAGTTAGTGCCACACCTCTGATGGAAAACCCTGCTATCCCACCTGTCCCAGACTCAAACCCTATCATGTCACCAGCTGAATTGGCCTACCAAGCCATCCAATCTACATCTGAATCTCTGATCACTTTTATCATGACCAATGGTACCTCCTCCCCTCCCATAAATTCTCCTTCTTACGATTTCCTCAATCAATTCCTACCTTCGAATGAAGCTATTTGAGAGATCATGTGTTTTGAAGAGAAACCTTCGGAGGGCTCTCACCATCGTGTCTCAATAACTAATTTGGACACGATGCCCATTCAAATAGTTCCCTCGCCTTATACGACTATCCAAACTTTGGATTCAGAGGGGAAAATGGGCAATCTTTCAAAGACATTGCTCATCGATATTTTTGTCAAGACAGGCATCATGGAAAACATCCAGGTTGGAGCTATTTGCACTCCTGAGGAAATTTCAAACTTCACCTACCTTTTTAAGGAATTTTGTGATGTATTCGCTTGGTCTTACGAGGAAATTCCTATTATAGATCCATCTATTATCGAGCATGAGATCAAGATATATGACAATGCCAAGCCTATCCACCAAAGGCTTTGACCAGTCCACCCCCACAAAACTGCAACCATCAAAAATGAGGTGGAAAAATTGTTACGTGTTGTTTTTGTCTACTACGTTCCCTTAATGGAATGGGTTTCCAATTTGGTTCCTTTCGATAAGAAACAAGGTGCCATCTATGTTTGTGTTGAATATCAAGACTTGAACGTCATGTGTCCAAAGGATAATTATCTGACACCGTTCATCAACGAAATCATCGACGACTATGTGGTGTAGGTAAATTCTCAGTGTAGACACAAACAATTCCTCTAGCCCGAGAGAGCGGGTCTAGCCACGAACAAACAATCTATGGAAAATCTCCTTAAGCTAGAATAAATTAAGAGGGCCTACCTCTTAGAATGTTATTCTGCTTGGTGATGATCTTGCTTCCTCACTCCAACTATCTTTCATTTCCTTCCTTCGAATACCTAAAACAAGGAAACAACAATAACAACAAACGTGATAGCATACAACATTGTATTCAGCCTACTTAATAGGTCAAGGAACATTAAACCATAAAGATGTAAAATAACACTTCATGTAGGAAATCAATCAATATTTGTATTCATATAAATCAGAACGAGATTACAACCAATTCCTTGGCGTTGTTGGTCTCCTCCGACGTATCCGAGTTCCCACACTTCTGCTAGCATCTCATGGATAGCCCCAACAATGGAAGTTTTAAGACCTCTTCCCTCTAGTCTCAAACAAAACCAAAACACACTATTCTCCCTCAAACATACACTAGAAAGCTACAAGATATAGATGTCTTGCTGATCATTCAAACTCACTCCAAGACTAGTTTAGCTTGGGAAAAGATAGGTTTATATACCTTGGATGGATGGGAGATGGTTACTCTCTTCATGGGAGATTGTCTTAGCTCTTGAGTTTGTTCCATCCTAATAGGGGAAAAGAGACCAAACTAACTTCTTCCTCTCCATCTAGCCCAACCATCTACAAGACTTATGTTATGAAGCTTCTAGACCTGGAAGCTTCAACTCCATATTTAAAAAAACTTGCCAAAATAGGATCAGCCCGACTGAAAAAGTGTTCAGTCGCTCTGTATGGTGCTAGTGCTTGTTTTAATCTCTGAAAATTGGCATGAGGAAGAAACTGGTCAGTAGTGTCAGTCTTGTGAACTAGGGTAAAAGGAATATTCTTGGGAAATCATGCAAAAAGGAATTATTTTTCTCATGAAGAGGGACATAATGGGAATTTCTTCATGATGGGAAAGCATGTAGGGTTCACTATAAAGGTCCTCCAGTATTGTGGATGGGTAGTATAAGGATAGTGACAAAATGTTGTGTAACAGATTTTGTTGGTTGTGAATCCTTCTCATTCATGGATGGTTTCTCAGGATATAACCAGATCACTATAAAATTGGCAGACCAGCACAAAACTGCCTTCATTTTCCCTTGGGGTATCTTTGCGTATCGAAAACTCCCATTCGGTTTAAAGAATGCTAGAGAAACATTTCAAAGGGCTATCAACCATGCATTTCAAAATATCAGACATATTGTTCATGCTTACTTGGATGACCTTCCAGCCCATTCCATGAAGCGATCCCAACACCTAGATCACTTACGAGCAATATTTCTTAGGTGCATGTTCTAGAACATACATCTGAATTCGCATAAATGCATTTTATTTGTCGAGTAAGGACGCCTACTTGGTTTCATTGTCTCCAAGTATAGGATTAGGGTTGATCCCGATAAGGTAAAGTTAATTACTCAATTTCCCACACCATAATCCATTTTGCAGCTCCAACGTTTGTAAGGGAAAGCAAACTTCTTACGATGGTTCATTGTAAACTATGTCAAGTTGACGAAATGCTTTATATGCCTACTCAAGAAAGGAGTATCATACTTGTGGGATGATCAAGCTCAACGATCATTTGATGCCTTGAAAAAGATGCTTATATCAACCCCACTCCTTAGTGCTCCCAACTACGGGCACGACTTTCTCTTGTTCCTGGCAGCCTCGCCATCCTCTCTTGGAATGGTATTGGTTCAAACTCATGATGATGTGAGTGATCATGTGACCTATTATCTGTCAAAATGCCTAGCTAGGCCCGAACTCATATATTCACATGTGGAAAAGTTGTCTTTGGCAGTTGCCTTTGCGTCAATCGATTTTGACATTATATACTACTACGAAAGACCACCGTCATCGCTTTGGAGAATCCAATGAGATGCATTTTGTCTTGTCAAGTCATTGGAAGAAAATGTTCCAAACGGATAGTCATCATTTGGTTTTCGCCACTGCCAAGGAGAAAAAATCTGTAGTCTTCGTCTGACTTTTGTCAGATCTTCCCACTATTGATCCCAATGAGATAGCCCATGATCCTCTTCCGAATGAAGTTGTCTATCTGATCGACCCTACTGAACCTTGGTATGGTGAAACTCTTGTCTACCTCCAAGCACAATGTTTCTACCCTAAACTATCGTCAGGTGACCGTCATCGCATCTGCCACGAAGCGCGGCACTATTTAGTGCTAAATGATACGTTATATCGTTGTGGCACTGATATAATTCTTTTGATGTTTCCACACTCATGAAGAGGCGAAACACATTTTAATGACTGCCATGCTGGGTCATGTGGTGGGCATCTTTTTGGCATGTCTACTACTCAGAAAATTTTACGCGCAGGCTACTACAGGCCAACCTTGTTCAAAGATTGTAACAAGGTTGTCTGGCAATGCCACCCTTGTCAAGTGTTTACAAAGAAAATGTACGCTCCTCCAACTCTTCTGCACCCAATTATCTCCGTTGGCCCCTTTTCTAAATGGGGGATAGACTTCGTCACTTTCAACCCCACTTCCTTTTCCAAACACAAATAAATTATTATAGTTGTGGACTATTTCACGAAATGGGCCGAAGCCCTTCCCACTTTCTGGGCTGATGGAGAAATTGCGGCATTATTCCTGTTTAGTCAAGTCATTTGTCACTTCGGTGTGCCCCACATGATTTTTACAGACCATGGGTCTCATTTTCATAATCACATGGTGTCTGACTTAACATCATTTCTCATTTTTTGCCAGGACCAATCATCCTCCTATTACCCCAGGCTAATGGCCAACTAGAAGTCATTAATGGCGTATTAAAGGCCATGATCCATATATTAGTAGGGAATCACAAAACCCACTGGAATCAAATGTTATATTCTACACTGTGGGCATACCAAACTTCAGTAAAAGCAACTATAGGATTTACACCTTTTCAACTAGCTTATGGCCTGGAAGCAGTTTTACATATCGAGTGTTAGATCCCTTCCTTACAAATCATTTTTGAATTCTTGCCCAGCACCACTGTCGAAGAAGAGAACCTGTTATACCTCAATCAATTGGATGAAACTAGTCGAGATGCCAAATTGGCACTCAAATCCCACAAGCACTGAGTCAAAGCCCAATACGTCAAAAAGGTTAAGCCTTGTCCCTACCAAGAGGGAGACCTTGTCTTACTCTATGATAAAAAAACATGACCTCTTGGGGGCAGGAACAATTCAACCCTTATGGCTTGGTCCATATGTTATCACGAAGGCCCTCTCAAAAGGGGCATATGAACTTCAGGACTGGGAAGGGATCCCACTCGCTAAGCCTCAAAACAGGCTCTATCTAAAAAAATATTATGCCTAGTACTGCATTAGGCATGTGCTTTGTAATTTTATGTATTTATAAGTTTTTCTTCTTTTTTATGTGACTGGACATTTTTGGTATTTTTTAAAGTATTTGTCTCATACATATTTCTCGTTGTGTAGATGTCTTCATTACCCTTAGCATACGTAGGATACGCAAATGGTGCCAACCATCACACACGGCACATTGCATCAGCTGCTTCGGTCATTTACACATATGAGTCGGAACTGCTTTCTTTTGAGGGGTATTTCTTAGTACTTCCACCAACAATATCGCTAAGTACATGTCTATAATTTCACTTCTCACTAAAGCATCATCTTGGGATTTATCCAATCTGGTGGTCAGGTTAGACTCTCAGCTTGTCATTATGCAATTGACAAATCATTATTACATTCATAATCCAATCTTATTACATCATTATTTAAGGGTATGACTCTTGGAACGTCAATTTGATTTTATTACATATGAACACATTCCTCGAGAATTAATTACAGTTGTGTTATAGCTCCAAATACCACCTTGTGTATTTGTGATGCTTAGTTTATGGCCTAGGGAAACCCCTCCTTCCAGAATTGGTCCAATTATTCCAAAAACATTGTTTTACTCCATGTACGCAACTTTTCCCTGTATTAAACGCTTATACACATGGATCAGTCTATACCCAACCCGCATATACGTCTTAAAACACTTAAAAAAATAAATTTCCTTAATTATGAGTGGATATCACGGGTTTTACCTGTTGACTACCTATTTGTGATCGTGGTCCAGCTGTTCCCAACTATTTCCCAAGTAAACAAATACTTTGGGAGAAGTATAAAAAGACTTCAATAGGAAGGCCTTAAGGATGAGAGAAAATAGAGAATTACTCTGCTGAGATTATCTCCTGATCAAGTTTGAAGATCCCTCTGCTTCAAGCACTTCCCCAAGTTCAGGAAACCCTTGTTTCCTTGAGAGTTGATATCCTTTCACTTGTTGGAGATATCCTTGTGTTGGTTATGGAAGGAGACTTTTGAAGATCGAGACTGGACAGACTTGGAGGACATTTCCGCTTGGAGCCAGAAGAGGAAGACTCAGGTGAACTCTTTCTATGTTTTGATTATAGTTATTTGCAATAAAAGAAACATTGTCTTGTTCCTTATATCAACTTTGTTCATGAATTTGATGTTATTGTTATGTTTTATGTGTGAATGACTATTTCAATGTATAACTAACCATCTACTTATATGTTATAAAGTTGATTTCACTATAATGCTTTATCTATATGTTGTTGTGCGTCTTTGAATTGGTTGTTTTGCAGGTTCAAAGATCATGAGGAGTTGCAGAGGGTTGGAACCCTACCTAGAACTACCCGATCAAAGGACCCTTGGGTATGTACATCCTTGCATAGTTTGCTCATTTAAGCATTTTTCCTGAGTTATTTGCTTGTTTCTTGTTGTAGATTACTCCTGCTCTGCTAGGGTTCTGAGCCCTAGGGGACTTTATCCCTTAACAAGTTGTTGATTCATTAGCAAAATATGTATTAGATTGGCATTTATCTCATTCATTATAGTTACATGTATGAAAGTAAATATTTATACAGTTAAAATTTTACAAAAACAGTTAAAAAACATTTATATCGTAAAATACCAAAATATCTATAGATATATATATATATATATGTATCCAATCTGGTCTTTTACATCAGAAAATTTCCAAAACTTGGGTGTTTTTAAGTACAAAATGGCTATTAAGCCTAGCTATAAACACCATTGGCTATACCATGTGCCTGCTAATAAAGCATACTGCTCATGAAAAGATAATAAAGCTCTAGCTATCCTCCAAGGAGGAACCAAAAACCGCTCAGGCACACCAATTGTGTTGTTGCATGTGAGCAGGAATCTCTTCATAGGAAGGGGGGGCACACCCATACTCAATCCTTTGAGGTTCCTCAGAACCTCGTGAAAACTCTAAGCATCATCCCCACCTTTGGGTAGTTGACCACCTCGCCTCACTTGGCGAGGCTTGCCTGCAGGTCCCATCGATGCCACATCTATGTCAATCAAAAAGATTCATGTCAATACTATTTCACCCATAAAATCAACAAAAACATAACATAAAAATTCAAAAGCTTAAAAATTCTTAAGTAATCTCAATAAACCTTCTTACCTTGAGGCCCCTAGTTTATGCCAGGCCGAAAAATCAAGTCAGGATCACCTGTGAAATCCATTCCCTCATAGGCATAATCATCTATCATCACGATCTGACCACTAAGCCATTTGAAGAAATCCTCTTCGAAAAAATGCTAGATGGGCCCTCCTCTAGTGCAAGGATCAAGAGATGCCCATCACCTCTGCCTAGGCTCTCTCAGATAAAGTGAACCTAAACTCATTTGTGGTCACATAACTAGCACCCTCTCAAGTATAAAGGATGCAATGAGAGTATCGTACCCAAAAATCTATTGGGTTTGGGTCTTACACACAGTCAACTCCACCTTTTGTTGATGAAGCACTGCCTCACACCAGTTGAAGATCTACAATTGAACACAATCAATGGCAAGTAACAGTTGGGCCTTTGTCGTGACATGGGGACTTTTAGACCCCGCCAAACACACAATAATCCATAATATAGCCCTCATAGACTTGGATCTGATCTGCTCTATAGGGACTTTATTGCTCACAAGGTCGCTCTCAAGAATATAATAAGCTTGAATCAGCTCTAAAGTGGATCGGGGATCAGGCCTACCACCGATCAGATTAGCTCATGCTCCTCTACACGAAAAACCTATTAGAAAATAGATATCATCTCGGTCAATTGCAAGTTCATGGTCCCCGATTCTAAACACCCCTTCGTGTTCATCCCAACGCTGAATGATCCAGCTCAAAAGTTCCTCCTAGTCTTTCATAAGGTCCATCTGTGCATATTTCATCAAACCACATCGGTACAATGCAAGTATAAAAGCTGGATCATTTCGCATAATTAATTGATGTCGATCATGGGCCTGTTCTCTCCATAAACTAGTCATGATGGCTCAAAACTTGCACAAATAAACCCAAAAATTAGTGAAAATGGGGAAATAAAGCTCAAGAAAACACTTACTAGGGTTTTAGAGTGTGCCCTCATGCACTAACCCCCCACTTTTTGAAAACAAGGAGCATTAACGCCCTCCTCCAGGTCACAAAGGGCATTTGATCCTCCCTACAAGCCTAGAAGGGAGAATTAGGCACAGTTAATGAACTAGGGCTCCCCAAATCTCCAAAAATCCACCCCAATGCAGCTAAAAAAAGGTTAAATAATGCAAGATAAATGTTTTGGCATCTACTTGGGATAGACAGCAAGTCGAATGGTCACCCAAATCACTCACAATCATCCGTGGAAGATCTACTTCTCTTTAGCTCCAAAACACTCTCACATCTGTCAAATGATGCAAATGGTGAAAGTGGAGGCTCACATTTGTCACTTTGGAGACATGGCAAATCTCAATTGAAGTCATTAAAGTAGAAGTAGTCCATTTCCTATGATATTTATCAGGTGCCATGGCCCCATATGGTCATAAATTACTCATGTTGATGAATGACCATGTTCTATTCTTAATGAGTGCTTTCTTTTATGGGATCTTGTCTCTCTCTTTAAGTAAAAAATCCCAGAGTTTTTCATCATCAATCTCGTTAAACTCCTATGACGACAGTCTGAGCAACTCTTTTTCTCTCTTTTTCTAGCTCACTAAACTGAAAAAGATAGATTGAGTATTAATTTTAGGAACTTTTTCTCACTCATAAAATCGAAAAAAACCCTGAGTTACTTCCTCAGAAAATCGAAGAAGCTCTGCACATTATTTTTAGGAACTTTTCTTGCTCATTAAATCGAAAAAACTGCGAAGTTTTCATCATCAGGCTCATTAAACACCTACGATGACGATATGAGCGCTCTCTTTCTTGGGACTCTTTCTTGCTGTTAAATCGAAAATTCCCCAAGTTTTTCCCTTCTTCAGGCTCATTAAATATACGAAGAAGGAATGAGCAGTTATTTTACCTCTTTTTCCTCACTCATTAAACTAAAAAATATACCTCGATTTTTCTTCAATTGACTCGTTAAAATTTGATGAAGATATATTGAGTTTGTCGTCGCATGACTCATTAAAAATTCATGATGAATATTGAGTTTAGTCCATCTCCTCATACTCGTAACAAAATGAGGCTAACATCTATTGAGCATAGGTTTATTTCTTTAACCAGACTTAGTATATTAACTTGCAGAAAAGGAACCTTTTCGACTATACTATTAAACCTTTGTCTCACCCAGTTAAAAACTATGACAAAGGGACCACCCTGGAGTCGTTCTTTACAATCTTTTCAAACTCTCGAAATATGAAAATACCACCGATTTTTCCCGTCTGAACTCATTACATTAAACAAATGAGGAATGGAGTCACTCTTTATGATCTTTTTAGACTCTTGAAACATGAAAATATCGATAAGTTTCTCTGATTGGACTCATGAAACTAATCAAATGGGGAATTGAGTCACTCTTTACGATCTTTTCAGACTCTTAAAACATGAAAATACCAATGATTTTACTCGTCTGGATCACTAAATTAATCAGATGGGGAAAATGGACAATACAATTACTTTGTGTTAATATTGTGAAAATAGTTTTTTGGTAGCAGTCACTCCCTTGAACATGGCACTCCCTCAGAAAAACATTCCTTGCGATGACCTCTCAATATGAACCTTACCATTCTATGAGTTTAGCCTATATACCCTGATGTTCTTGCATCTTTGTATCCTAACACTCTTTGATGTTCATTAGTATAGTGCTGCATGGTTAAAACTGTTGTGTCATGCCTTCTATTTTTCAAGGGAAAACCTTTATCTTATGTTTCCTCCATCAAACCATCAAGCATATTCTTCCATCATGCCCTCTGTCGTTTTGACCAAATACTCAAAATATTCTTCAAAAAGAAATCATTCTTGTCCCATTTCGTGTCAACTAATGTAGGACACATTATTTCCTACCTTTCAACAAGTTTCTTCCTATCAACTTCAACGCTCTATCTAGGAAGTAGACCCAGAAACACTTCAGTGCCTTGGAACTTGTAGACATCAGTGGTAGGTTACCTTGTGTTTGGTCAAGTGTTTTTATTATTGGCTCCTAGTTAAACTATTCTACGAGTGTTCGACTACAAAAACAATATTCACACTCGCTAGATTGTACTATGCATCTTGGAGACCATCACCATTATCGATGGTCATCCTCGCGTTTGTTAACAATCTCCATATTGACTGTTAATCTAATGATTTCATACATGTTCGACCTCAACAAATTTATTCACATGTATGAAACTATGTTGTTACGATGAAATGGAAATCAAGACCTTGGGTAGAGGCTTAGATCAATCCGCTTTGTTTCCTCTCCTAAGTTTTGTTTATTCTTATTTGGAGACAGCTCATCAGAATGATCTTATTATGACATAGGATCCACATTGTGCTTATCGGCAACCATGATAGTCATATCTCTTTGTTGAGAAATCACTCTAACATAGCTACTAAGCGTGGGAATGGCTGACTCAAGACATGATTTTAGAATTTTTATATATGTGTTGTATCAGGTTTCTCGTATTCCCGAAGCTTTGATCCTCTCTCTCTTTTTTCCAATGAAAAGGACAGTTATATATAAAGTATTTTGGCCATCATCGTTGCCTCTGATCTCACACTTTAGGGGGCATATGTTATACAGGAAAACGACCTCCTCATCAACTCAGAGGAGAAGATCGGGATGACTGAAGGACTGACCAAGTTCACAGGCCCATTTGTCAAGCTAACACTGTGTAGGAACTAGAAGCCTGATTTATAAAGCTTCTTAGCAAGGCTAAGGGTTCGTTAGTGCCTAGGGTAAATCTGTTTGTTACCTTGGGAAGGGTGTTAGTAAACCTAATTGAGCTTCTATGGGTCAAAGGAATGAGTTGACCAAAAAATATCCCAAGATTATCTCTTCTGTCAACTCACAATAGCAAGGAAACATCAAAACTTGACCTGTTTGGAGGAATTACTAATTCCTAAAGGAGTCTACAAACAGGAAAGAGCACAAAGGCATGGAAACATCATTGCTTTTGACTAATGGAACTCATGAAGTATTTGGCAAGTCTTATCCTCTCATGCTATATATGAGAGGTTAGGGACATTGTGGAAGGGGTCAAAACATTTGAAAGGATTTCCTATTCAACTATCGAGCATAGTCTCTGACTAAGGCATAGCAAGAGGTTAAGAAGGGAGAGAGACAGAGGAGTTGGAGGAGTAAGGGAAGGTTGATACAACCAATAGTTGTAATCACTCTTTTCTACATCAATATAGAACTACAATTGTGTTTTCCACTCCGCGATGTTGGTAGCGTAATCTGTTTACATATTTATGCAATGTCATTATTATGAGTGGCTTAGATACATGTAATTAGATATAAATGCATTGTTTGTAAATTTTTATGTTGTGATATTACGCTTGTCATATCTATGCGCAGGTTTTGATCTGGAGCTAGCTAAGGGGTCTTCTTCCTTGCTACTTTGCACTCTCCAACAACACCACACCAAGACTTGAGGTAATAATTCCTTCTTCCCGCTTTGATTCTCATTTGTTTAACATAGATATGCATGCATATTTGTGACAGTTGTAGCTAATATGACAGTCTACCAAGGATCCCAGGAACATCCTTGAGGGTTTCTACATCACCAAACACTCGTGCATTAATCCCTATAGCTCTACCCCCAAATTCACATTGCTTTTCATCCTTCTTGAATGCCAAACCACAACATCTCCCCCTTTTCTCCATAAGGCTAAGGACCAAAAGGAGGAAAAGAAAAAAAACACATAAAATAAAGAGAAACAAAGGTGTCTACCCCCTCACAGGAGGAGGCTCAAATAGAGAACAATCTTCATGAGCCCCACACCCTCGCAAAAAGGGGGGAATTGCAAGGAATGACAATCGAGAAGGACTAGGGTGGCCAAACCAGGAGCTCACACTACTTTTTATCCTTCGCAAATGCCAATGCTTCAACAATTCACCATTTTCTCCGTAAAGCTAGGGGCCGTAAGGAGGAAGGGAAGAAAACAAGATGAAATAAAGAGAAACAAAACGTGGCTACCAATGAAGAAGAGGAAGATCCAAACCCCATTCCCTTGCAAAAAGGGGGAAACTATAGGGAACAACAATCGAGAAGGACTAGGGTGGCCACTCCAGGAACTTCCACTGCTTTTAATCCTTCCTAAACACCAATCCACAAAAATTCCCCCTTTTCTCTATAAGGCTAGGGACTGAAAGGAAGAAGGGATGAAAACAAGGTGAAAGAAAGATATATCAAACGTGACTACTAACTCATAAGGGGAGGCTCAAACAAAGCACAAGCTTTCCAAGCCCCTTGCCTTCACAAAAAGGGGGGAATTTAAGGGAACGATGAGAAAGAAGGACTAGGGAGGCCACCCTGGGAGCTCGCGCTGCTTTTCATCTTTCTTGAACACAAATCCACAATAATTCCCCCTTTTCTCCATTAAGTTAGGGCCTAAAAGGAAGAAGGCAAGAGAACAAGGTGAAAGAAAGATAAATCAAACATTGATATAGGCTCACAAGGTGAGTCTGAAACAAAGTACAATATTTCCAAGCCCTATGCCTTTACAAAAAGGGGGAAACTATAGGGAATGGTGATCTGGAAAGACTACGGAGGCCACCCCAGGATCTCATGCTTCTTTTCATCCTTCCTGAACACCATTATACGAAAATTCCCCCTTTCCTCCATAAATCTAGGGGCCAAAAGGAAGAATGGAAGAAAACAACATGAAAGAAAGAGATATAAAATGTGGTTACTGTCTCACAAGGGGAGGCTCAAATAGAGAAAAAGCTTCCCAAACCCCGTGCCTTCACAAAAAGGGGGGAACTTGACCACTAGAAAAGATGAGGGTTGTTATGAGACCAATGTCTAGAGAACATTACTACGAGGTAAACAACCCCCCAACCCATCACAAGGCTTCAAACGAAAAATACACTAATAGAAAACCCACCCCGCTATTGCACCCCTCCATGTACAAAACACCTAACAACCTTTCCAGCTAGAAAGTCAAGGGGGGTAAGAAATCGAACTCCAAAGAGGATTTGTCACTGGCTGACACCAAATGCTGGATAAAGCCACTCCCACAAATACATCAATGGTCCAAGGCCACTAAAGAAAGGGGGGTTTTTCATTCCCTAGACACCCAACCCTTCGGTGAGGGCAGATCAATGAACAATCGAGAGGACTAGGTTGGCCAACCCAATGGGTTACACCACTCTTCATCCATACCATATTGAAACCACCCTAAAAATTTCCCCTCATGGAAGGGTTGAGGTACCAAGCGCGTGTGCAACCACTCCCTTGACCCAACCACCAACAAAAAATCTCACCCAAGCAACACATAAGCCACCGCCACCTTTTCGAGAGAACCAACTATGGAGGCCTACACCCTAGCCCATGCCTTCCAATGAAAAAAATACTGAGCACTGTTACCACGAATGAGTCTAAATTTATCCATCTAATTGGCCAAGTACCTCAACTACAGCAACCATGCCCCGTCGAACAAATCATCAGAGAGGGATCCCAAGAAACAAGCTTCTGAACCCCCTACAAAAACACATTGGGGGCGAGAAAAATAAAGGATGGGTAGGATAATCACAAGCATGGCTTGCAAGCACATACGAAAAAACAAGTGTGACCTCAAGACAAGAAACCAACAATGTTCCCGCCAAACATCAAACATGTTTTCCCTATAGACACACCATACGAGCCTACATTGCAATGGAAACCCACCTAACCTGAACCAAAAAACAAACCCATGCTATCAATGACCCTATCGTAGTTTCACCTACGGTAACCTTGTTATAGCTTCTCCTTCCTCTAAATTATAAGGTTCAATTAACTTCTCAAGATGTCGACAGAGGCAAACCACCATCATCAACGCAATCCAAACACTCCACCAGATCATTTAATCGGTAGGAGAGACGGGCAGTGTGTACAAAGGGCAGGGACATATTCAACATGAGTTAATGGCACACGCTTACTAGGAGTTTGCCGTTGATGACTGATAATTTCAATTCGTTAGGGTAGCATGTGTGTCACCAAGAACATCTAAGGGCATCACAAACCTATTATTGTCTCAAACTTCCATGGCCTAAATAGCCATAGTCCCTCTAAGAAGTTGGTCACAAAAGGGAACCTCCACATAGCTAGTTAGCAAGCTGAGGTCTCATTCATTATCGAAATTAAATAGACAAATCACACCACCAACTAAGAATGGCCATGCACCACCACCCATAGAATCGAGAAAGAGCTCTCAATTTGTCAATCCTTACTATGATTGGGCCTGGTAAGTTTCCCCATGTTGAGCCAAATTAAGCCACAGGCTCCACTCCTAGTGCTTCCCTTCTATCAATTCCTTTAAGTTTTAGCCTTGCGACCATACTCCTCTCATAACCTAAACACTCTGATTTCTCAGAAGGTGTTGGTGGAGTCCTTAGAGAAACATCCATCGATCCTTAGTCGACATTGTTTATTGTTGAGACTAGGACAGTATATGATCATCTTCGAGCCCCCAACTTTTGTTCTTGATTAATGAAAACATCCTTGGAAAATGCTTTCGTAGTGTTCCATCTTTCATAAATCCAAGAATTTCACCTATGGTCGTTATTCCATGCTAATTTATTCAAAGCATAAGCTTTTTTTGAACACTTTAATTTTTTCAAAGTAATAACGTCGAAGCCGAGACCCAGCCAATTAAGGCCAGGAGCACACCACCAATAAAAGGGATGGAAGGGTGGGTGAACACTGAGTAGGTAGACTGACCTTTACGACCCATGATCCAACTACGAGCTTTTTAACTACAACAATTTAAATATACACTATTGGAGCTGGAATTACCGTGGCTGTTGACACCAGACTTTCCCTCCAAAGGATCCTCGTTAAGGGATTTAGATTTTACTCATTTCAATTACCAGACTCGATGAGCCCATTATTGTTATTTATTGTCACTACCTCCCCATGTCAGGATTGGGTAATTTACACGTCTGTGCCTTCCTTGGATGTGGTAGCCATTTCTCAGGCTTCCTCTCCAGAATTGAACCCTAATTCTCCGTCACCTGTCACCACCATGGTGGGTCTCTATCCTACCATCGAAAGTTGATAGGGAAGAAATTTGAATGAAGCATCGCCAGCACAAGTGTTGTGAAACTCATTGAGTTATCATGATTCATCGGAGAAGTGGACAATCCCACGCCGACCTTTTATATAAAAAATACATCCCTTCCAATGAGTTAGAACTTGGTGCACATATTAGCTCTAGATTTACTATGATTATCTGAGTAGTATAGTACCATGAAAAAATTATAACTGATTTAATGAGCCATCCACAGTTTCACAGTCTGAATTAGTTCATACTTAGGCATGCATTGCTTAATCTTTGAGACAAGCATATGAATACTGATACGATCAACCAGGTAGAACCCTCCCATTTCAAAGGGTATTTTGGGAACCCTCCTACCAAGACCCAACCTGAACACCCATCAAGTCAAAGAGATATCAAAAGATCATGTAAAAATTGTATACCTTACACATATTTCATCCCAAGAAGGGAACACACAATATACACCAAGGACATGGTGAACAAATGGGTAAACCTACCAATTCACAACGCACCAAGGCCACTTTGGATTTTGAAAACACCCCCCAACCAACAATAAAATGAGCAATCACTCACCCACTCCCTTAGAAATACCTCCCAAACCCTCCACCCCCCAGCATCGAGGTTACCTAGGAGTCCACCCAGATAGTAGCAACGATGGACCTCGATCTCCCGATTGCTTATGGCATCCTTGATTCAAAGGAAATAAATGGAGTATGATCAATGATATGGATTTAAACAGGAACACAATAAAATATAGAGATAACCATATACACAAAGATGCAGCGGAGATAATGCTTCATTTCATTAATGGAAAATACTGAAATATGCTTACAACCAGAAATGGAAATAAACCAGTTAGGGCGATGGTAGCTTATCTCTGAGAAGAGATGTGGCGGCTACATGCCTCTGAACTGTTCCGAACTGTGTTACAATGAGGCTCGAAGGCCTATTTATTGTTTGAGAAACAATGGAAAACCCTTCACCTTCCAAAACCTAACCCTAGAAGATGAAACACCAAATTGTGGGCTCCGTTTTGGGTAAATTGGTACATCAATTTCCCGGGGTCATAACTTTGGCATACGATCTCCGTTTGACATGTATGATAGCTTGTTAGAAAGATCTATCCGAGAACTACCACTTTGGGAAGGGAAACATAGGTCTATGGACCCATGTTGCCCCCATATTTCCCAAAAAACGTCGTTTAGGGCCTCAAAACGGATCCGGAAGTTCAGGACCCGAAAAAATTGCTAAAAATAGTAAATTGTGCTACAATTACGGAAACTGAAAAACTGAAAGAGACAGTTGCGGGGGTAAAAATGGGATAGGTGGGTGGCCACCAACATCCACCTGGATCATTCCTCCCCCCTCAAGAATCAATGGTCCCCATTGCGTTGAGTTCCTCCTTAAGATGAGGAAGCTTCTGCCGAGCTAGGTCTCTGGTGAGTTGTTCTGCAATCTCTGATGTGTCCAGAAATGGTGGGAAGCATGGTCGATGACGGTCCACATTGAACACTCAGTGCAAGTGAAGGAATGGAGGAATGATGTGCTTCAAAGCATTGTTGCTCATAGCCTTGGTACTGGTGTAAGGACCATGTCGAAGTGGTCGAAGTTTCTGATGGGCTCTTGTAAGGCATTCTTTCTGCAGATGTAACCAAAATTTGTCGCCCACCTGAAACTTATGTGGTACCCCTGTGGGTGAGGAAAAGTTGTTCCTATGTTCTGTCATGACCGTATCCCTTTGTTTTTGTTGCTGCTTGGAGGAACCCTTTGTGGTGATCATGGATGTAGCAACGATCTTCCCCTTACTTTGGGAGCGAACCAGACAGAAAATAAATTTCCTAGTCTGTGATATGAGCTTGCTCCCTTTCTTAGCAGTGATCAAAGATGTGACAGTAGGTGGGGTTACCTCTGGTATCCTGTATAATGAATTACTCAAAGAAATAATGACAGCACGAGGCCTTGACTCATCCACAGCATGTCGCCTCCACAAGTATGGCTGGCCTAATAATACATCACAAACATCCAGAGGTGTAACATCACACAATACCTCGTCTGTGAATGGTTTGATGCTGTAGGGAAGGCGGCACTGCTGGCGAACTTTGAGATCTCGTCCTTCATGAAGCCCCCCGATACTGTACGGCTGTGGGTGTGGTGTAGTCGGTAGGCCCAACCGCTTCACGACCTCCGCTGAAATAAGGTTCTTTTGGCTGCCACTGTCAACAATGAATTGCAGTGGCAAACCCTTCACCCACATCTATGAGTGGAAAAGACGTTCCCCCTCCTCTGGGTCTTCGGGCTCATTCTACTGGATCTTGGCAGTGGCAACAGTGGCGCCGGGATCCACATCAGTGATCTGCTTCCCTTTTCCATTCCCCTTGTCGGGTTCTGGCTCAGGGTCGGAACATGTATATGATTCGGAAGCCTTCAACTCGGCCACCAGCGACTGCTTGGTCCGACACTCACTTGTGTTTTGAGTGGGACTCTTGTGGAACTCACACCACTTTCCTGTGTCCTTCTTCGGCTTCGTGGTGTTGTTCTTTTCTTGCGGCTTTGACGAGTTGTCTTGGGTCACCCCGCCTTGGCTTTGTCCTTTGGGCTTCGGATTTGTAGATCCAAAGTCTCGCTTCTTCTGTTTGAACTTTTGCTCGATTTTAACAGCATATTGGTATGTTGTGCCGAGTGAAGAGATGTTCAGGAACTCCATCTCTTCCTGGATGTATTTGTGTAGGCAACCGCGATATTTGAGTACCAGATGTAGCTCAAAATATTTGATACCCAACTGTGTGCGAAGGGTATGAAAAATGTTTGTGAACTCTGGCACATCTCGGTCTCGTCCCTGCCGCAGTGTGGTCCATCTGATGTATTTGTCCTCATAGCTTTTGACAGGGTAGTACCGCTCCTTGATGGCATCCCGGAATGAATCCCAAGTGGGTGCGGCTGAAAATAGTGAGCCTATGCTTTCATCCTTCTGCTCGCAGTAGGTTTCCCACCAGTCCTTGACGTGGGGGGCTGCTTTGAGAAGAGTGAAAACAATCTTTTCCTGACT